>VWZV01008161.1:353878-456374 GCA_013397155.1 Irena cyanogastra | reverse complement strand
AGGGACCTGCCGGGGGAGGAGCTGGAGGTGCCCTGGGAACTGCTGAACCTGGTGCTGTTCCCAGTCTAAGGAAGCGAAGTGCTCTGTGTAACTGGAGATGTATCAGCAACTTATTTGTGTGAAGAAGTTATCTATCCCCCCTACGTCTGGGAAGTATTTCCTTATGCTGTTTGGCACAGTGTGGAACTCTTAAGGGTTGGGGTTTGTTGTCTTATCCAAATCACGGAATCAGGGTGGTTTGAGTTGGAAATATCTTAAAGGTCCTCTCATTCCACCTCCTGCCATGGGCAGGGACACCTTTTGCTATTCCAGGCTGCTCCAAACCACGTCCAAGCTGGCCTTGGACCCTTCCAGGGATAGGGCAGCCTCAACCACCTCAGGAGGGTGACATCTTCCCTTCCAAATGTTTCTGCTACCAACTGTCCCCTTTAGCCTTTCTCAACAGTGACTTCTCTGTTCGTGGGAAGTCTTCTGACCAGAGTCCAAGCTCTATGAGCTGCCTCCCGTGCCTGACTTGGTGTGACATTTTCTACCTTCCTCATTTCTGGTTTCTGGGCTCACCATGACCTGCTTGAAGTCCCACCGTCACGGGTGTGACCTCAGACTTGACTTTTTTTTTTACTAGTGACCTAATGCCTGTCAGCTTGTGCAGCCACTCCCCAAGTTCTTTGGGACCTGCCTTTTTCTTCTCTCAACTCCTCAGCTGCCGGCTGTGATTTACCCAGATAAACCATTTCTACATCTCTGGTTCAGTGCTGTGTTGGTAACTCAGTCTCTCTTGGGAGAGGATAGTGGGTGAACTGGGAATCATGAGCTTTGTTCCTGTTGAGAAGCTCTTATCAAATATTAGCAGCATTTTCCCACAGACACATTCCAAAAAACACAAAGAGTGCCTTTGACTTATGAGTTTGCAGAGATTCAGGCTACAGAATTCCTCAATGCTTGCCAGTGGCTCAAGTTTTAGAAGTGCCACCTGGGTGGTGAAGCGTTACTGATGAGAGGATTTGGGTTTCATGGCATTGCTGTTGTAGAGAGATGCACACACTGGTTATTTCCACGTGGACCTGAGCTCACACTGGAGCTCTTGGAGTCAGGGATGAGCTGGAGGTGCTGCCAGTGATAAATATCAGCAGGAGTTCTTGTTCAGGGAAGGTGACCGCTGGCAAGGTGTGACCAGATAAGAAAAGAATTTAAATATCATGGTGTGTAATTAAAAAAAAAGTCATTATTAGTGAAAAACCATACAGATGTACTTAGGAAGAGTGGAGGATGGAGGTGGGAGATGCCAGGGAAATCTCAGTTTCCATGTTGGAGTTCTGGCCGCCGGTGTAGCGGCACCCTGGCACCGCCGGTATTCCACCATTTTGGCAAAAATCTTGCTGGCTCCAGTGAAATTTTGGACTATTGGCTTGATAAAATCAGGGCTTTATGCTTGCACCCTGCATAAGCACCTAAGCTTTTTTCAGATACAAGTGTTTCTTTAAACAGTTCCTGCCCTGAAATCACTTTTTCTGGACTGGGCTGGTGCCTTTTTCATTCTTTAGGGTCTGTTGGGTGGTGAGGAAGAGGAGTCTCATCTCTCTGCTTTCCTCTGCAAGTCTGTAACTGTGTGTTTTCAACTGCTGGCCAAAAGTCCTCACAAGTTTGAGCCAGTTTGGGCTCCTTGCTGTGTCTTGTGTAAATTCATTTTTCTGGACATGGGGGCTGGAAACTCACACCCGATTCTCACAATAAATTTATCTGGTACATATCTGCCTGTGTTTATGCCAGAGTTGCTTCCTATAAATCAGCTCTTCTCTCCACTGGTGCTTTTGGAAAGCTTGGCCTAGCTGTTGGCTCCTTATTTTGAAACCACAGTCATTCTTTTCCATGTTCTCTGTTGCTCTCTTCCCTGTGTTTGCTCAGAGCTAATCCCTGAGGGGAGAATGGCAGGGAAGGGCTCTCTGGGATGCTGTGTTGTGCCATGGAGAGTTCCTTTGTGCTGGTGTCCTTCCTGTCTGGGACAGGTTGGTGGCTCACAGGTCATGGCAACAAGCTAATACCCTGTCTCTCTTTCTTTTTCTTTGGATTAAAGAGCTTTGCAGTTCACAGTAGTGTAGTGTAGTTTCTTGTGAAGTCTGGAGTGTGTGACCTTGCCTCATTCCAGCCCATCTATCTTGCTCTTCCACAGGAGTTTTCATGCTGTTCCAGTTCTCTGTATTGGCAACAACTCGGTTTGCTGTGCTGGAGTCACCAATGGAAAATACTCAGGCAGGTTCAGAACTCCACTCTGAGGGGAGCTGTGAGCTGGGCTAGATCCTAAATCCATCCTAGTCCACAGCCACTTGCTGCTTTCCCTGCCCCGACACTGCTCTCTTTTCCAGCTCTTAGGAAGCAATCAGCCGCTGTGTATTTTCAGGTTAACAGATGAAATCCTGTGTAATGCCTTAAAAAGTGCTACCAGATGAGACCAGGAATCCATCTGGCCTGGTATCCTGCTCACTGGTAACCAGGAGCAGATGCTTGGGGAGGGGAGAACACAAACACAGCAGATCTAATCCAGGGAAATAGTGCTTTATTTTTCTCTCTCCAGCAGTTCATGACCTCCCTGAGCCAGGTGTTGAATTTAGGAACCTTCACGCTTCTCTTTGTGATATTAATGATTTTAGGAAAATACTTTTTTCAATTTTCCTGGTAGTCTCTTGGCTGAGTTGTCCTCATATATTTAGACTTTCTGTAGCTCTTCTTGTTTTTCATGTCATTGCCAGCTCTGCTCCAGCCTCCTTGAGACAGGTAAGGCAGGAAGGGTGGGGCACAGGACAAGGGAGAGGACACTAACAGAGGTGCTGGGTGATATTTATGGTGCAGATACCTCTTTAGAAGCATTTTAGAGGTATTTTATCCTGTATTCTTGTGTCTGTAATTACAAATGTTGTGCTTGTTCATTAGTGATCCTAAGACCACAGAGCCATGGTTTTTGGTGGAATATTCTGCTGTATCCTGCTTCCTAGAGTTGGCTTGAGTTCAGTCTGTCGTGTTCCTTGAAGTTGACGTTGGGGTGGTTGTTCCTGATGTGCTGCTCTGTGAATTGTATCACCCACTCATATCACGAGATTTTACTGCAATTCCTTGGAGTCATTGCTCTTATTTACTTCTCATCCTGAATTATTCAGAGTAGCAAATGTTGTCATCTTAGTAACACAGCTCAGTGTAAAGCAGAATCCTTTGGTGAGTCCTTTCTGCTGCAAAACAGACCAGTGATACGTTCTTCCCCTTTCTTTACCAGTTATTTATGTACATGAAGGATTTTTCCTTTTATCCTGTAGCTTTTCTCTCCAGAAGGCTTTGATGGATTCTGCCATGTAGTATTCTTGCTTTTTTTCAATGGAGTATATCAGCTGATTTTCCCTTGTTGATGTGCTCTGTCCACTGCAAAAGGAAGAAGGAAAAGGGTAAAAAAGACAACAGCCCCTGACTCCTGAGACATGGCTTCATTTTGTACAATATAATTAGCCCTGCAGCAATTTAGGCTGGTCTTTAGGCCAGCTCTGGTTTGCCCAGCATGGCTGCCCGAGCTGGGGCTGCCCAGATGCTGCTGAATCGTTCTGTGAAAGCTGGGCCAAGAGACTTTCAGGTACCAGCTTTAACCAGGGGCACTTCCCCATCTCCTCTTGTGTGACTTTGGGGTCAAGTGAGGCTGTTGCTGTCACCTTGTCATCTTTTGCCACCAAAGGCCTGATTTCTGGGGTCAGGCAGGGAGAGAGGAGATGGCCAAGCTCAACAGAGCGTGTATAAAACACAATTTGAATTTTTGGGAGCTGTTGTCTGATGATTCATTAATGCAATAATAGATCACGTGGCTTCTAACCTTTTTTTCCTTACTAAAAGCTTGTAAATTTACATCTTGTTTCCTTCTTGGGCATTTAGCCTTGCTGTACAGATGGGCTAGCTTGGATTACTTGGTCAGATCACACTGTAGGGCTCACACCAATATTCCAACTGCCACCCAAGGTGAAGGCAGGAAGTATTTTAGATTAGATGTTAAGATGAAATTCTTCTCTGTGAGAGTGGTGAGGCCCTGGCACAGGTTGCCCAGAGAAGTTGTGGCTGCCCCATCCCTGGAAGTGTCCAAGGCCAGACTGAACAGGATTTGGGGCACCCTGGGATTGTGGCAAGTGTTCCTGCCCATGGCAGGGGGTGGAATGGGATGAGCTTTAAAGTCTTTTCTCATCCAAACATTCCATGGTTCTATGAGTTGCTGCTTTTCTCATCTACTCTTGGGGAGGAATCACTTTTTTTTGCTGTTTAAGAACTTGGTCCTGGTGTCACACACTGACCTGACATTTGCTCTGGTGACGTGAGGGGACATAGGACCTGGTTAATGCTGTGTGTCCTGCTTGTGCAGCCCACTGGTGTCAGTGTGACAGCTGCTGCTGCTGCTGCTCCGGTATCTGAGGCTCTGTTCTTCTGGTTTAAACTTGTAATTCTGATTTACAGGGGATTTCTTGTTGACACAAAAATACTTGAGGTGCTGAAATGGTGGTGTCAGCTTAGGTCCTCTAAATGTTTGCTTAGTCCTTGTGGTTTTTAATGTCTAGTGGCTCCTCTACTCTCCACTGTGTCTAGAATGAACTTGCTATGTCCACTTGCAAACCAGACATTTGAGTTTTTTCTGTCATACTTTTAGACTTACAGCATTTATGAAGAAACACTCCTGACCCTTGTTTTTGTCTTTCCATCTGACTTGCACTGTGTTGATGTTTTTCTAGCTGTGGATTTTCGCATGGTTAATTCTTGCCCCATCTGTAGGAGTTCTTGAGGAGATGAGGCTCTTATGAATCACCTTCTTTCCCCCCAAAGATGAATCCTCCTCAGATATACTCCTCTCTGGGTCTGCTGGCTTTCTCTACTCCTCTTCTGCAGTGTGAGAGGAGCCCTTGATTTTGATTGCAGGGGCCACTGTCGTGGTGCTGTTTTGATCCATTCAGTCCTTGTTCTTTTACAGGCTTCCAGATGTCCCAAAACCTTCACAAATCCTAATGAATCCAAGCCCGAGTGTGGGAGTCATTCTTTGAGATGCTGTCACACAACTCTTGCTCATTGCCTTCCTATTCTCAGCCTGAATTTTGCCTCTGGATCCTTTCTCCTCTTTTGCTGGCTGTACCCTTGCAGACAAGAGTCTGGAGTGCCAGGACAAGGGGGAATGGCTCCCCACTGCCAGAGGATGGGGTTATATGGGTTACTGGGAAGAAATTCCTCCCTGTGAGGGTGGTGAGGCCCTGGCATAGGTTTCCCAGAGCAGCTGTGGCTGCCCCACTTGGGAAGTGTCCAAGGCCAGGCTGGATGGGGCTTGGAGCCACCTGGGATAGTGGAAGGTGTCCCTGCCCATGGCAGGGAGATGGAATGGGATAGGCTTTAAGATCCTTCCAACCCAACCCATTCTGGGATTCTATGAAGTGGTAAAATCTCAGAATTTTTGTACCTACTTCATCTCTGTGTTCCGCATTAACACCCCCCAGCCTCTGACCTTTGTTTTTTACTTGAGGGAGGAGATATTTGAATTCCTTGTTAAAGGGCCCATTTAATTTCTGGTTCATCAGACTCTCCCTACCTTTTAAACAATCCTTTTTTCCTAGAAATTGGCAAAAGCGACAGTGAAACTCCATAGGGTTGAAATTGCCATTTTCTCCTGGCTTTTTGTGTGTTCTTCCTTCTTGTCAGCCTATCTCCTGCAATGGATAGGTGTCTTTTACCTGTCTGAATTTTCTGGTGTGCTTTGCTTGCCTTTGAGCAAATCTCTTCAGGAGAACAGCTTAATAGCCTGAAGAGTTGACAGTGATTCCACCCTCAAGATCAGCCTGACAATTTCTGTGTTGTGGAAGACAATTGAATAGCTTGGATTTGCTACTCTGAGCATTTAATGCAGGAATTTGGGATATTCACTGGGGAAATGGGAAAATTGTTTCCCTGTCTGCCTCTGCTCTCCTGCTCTTTTTTCTTTTTTTTCTCCCCTTATGGTTATGATATGACATTCCTTTAGGCTGGGAATATTGTGGCTGTTTACAAAGATGTGAAGGTTTTTCTGCAGTCCCAAATATTTTTCCTGAGGTCCTCATGTCTCTTTAGCTCTCTGAGATGAGTTGGCCACGTTGTGTGGGGTGCATTAGAGGAGGCCACATCATTTATTAAATATCTTGAGTAGCTGCTGTCCTGTATACATGTTTTAATGTCTAGTGATAAAGCCTGGGGAGTTCATGCAGTTTGTGCTGAGGTTAAGAAAACTCTGAGATACCTGCTTCCTATAGAGCTACTCTTTTTTCCAGCCCACAAGGAATTGCTGTTTGTCAGTGCCAAAGGTAGTTACATCAAGTTGCAGGATAAACCTTTCTGAACTCTGTGAAACCAACCTGTCTGACGTGTTTCCTGGAGCTATTTATTCTATGTTAGAGAAGATGGTCTCTTCCACCTCACTGATTGCTGTGGAGCTCAGATCATGATTTAACCCCTGCCATGCCTTGGGCTGATCCCCCAGTGTGGGCAGCAGGACAGGGACAGGGGGGATTCTGTCCCTCTGCCCTGCTTAGGTGAGACCCCACCTGCAGAGCTGCCTCCAGCCCTGGGATCCAGCATCAGGAGGATGTGGAGCTGCTGGAGCCAGTCCAGATGAGGCCAAGGGCTCCAGGGACTGAAGCCCCTCTGCTTTGAAGCCAAGCTGAGAGAGCTGAGGGTGCTCACCTGGAGAAGAGAAGGCTCCAGGGAGACCTCAGAGCCCCTTCCAGTGCATAAAAATCTCAAAGAGAACTGGAGAGGGACTTGAGACAGGAGCCTGGAGTGCCAGGATAAGGCAGAATGGTTTCCCACTGCCAGAGGGCAGGGTAAGATTTGATATTGGGAAGAAATTCTTCTCTGTGAGGCTGGTGAGGCCCTGGCACAGGTAGGTATTGTAGAAATAAGCCAAGCTCAGTGTTCCTTTGTTTTGCACCTTCATTTCTGAGTTACAATTCAGAGGATAGATTCAGATCATTTCAGTTGTCATCCCTCACATTAATGGAGGGCTCACAACAGGGAAAACTAACACAGGAAATCTGTCTGCTTCTGTCTAGTCTTGCGCTCAGCAAGGAGGGGTATATAAATTGACTCATTGACTTGTTCAGGTTGGCATTGCCTTTAAGATCATTGAGCCCAGCCATTAACATTATTTCTAATGTCTAAAATTCTTTAGGTGGCTTTTGGAAGAGTATCAGTTTGAAGTCTCTCAGACTTGCTGGATCTCCAAGCTTTCATTCCTCGTTATTCAAAATTCCTTCCAGGTCTGACTGCTGTTTGTTTGGGTCTATTACAACAAATGAGAGGCAATTCTCTAAAATACAGCTTTAATATTGTTCATCGAAGGTGGCAGTTCTGGCAGATGTAATGGAAGAGTTTGACTCCTCCAAGGTTGGAACAAGCTGCTTCCTTGTGCAGCAATCCCATCCTGCCCGATCTTGGCCGTCCTTAGTTACCGTGTAACTGTCTTCCTTTGTAATGCACTAGGCCAGTTTAGTTTCTTCAGCTTATTTTTATTTCCTAGATCTTAAAAGAACAAGTTTCAATGAGCAAATGAAACTTAAGAACCTTTAACATCTTATTCTAATGAAGCAGAGGCCACAGGCTTTGTAGTTGTCTCTTTTCGAGTCCAGGTTAGACTTCAAAGGTCTCGCCTTCAGGAGTTTCGTGCAGACTCATTCCTGCTGTCGCTTTTTGGCAGGTCACAGCACTCTGGTTTGTGCTGGGGGAAGGGACCGGGGCAGCACGTGCTTTAAGTAACTTCTTAGATGGAAATAAACGCTTCCAAAATACCTGCTGTGTGTCTTTGCTCCAGATGGTGAGGTTCTTGAAAGTGTTTGAGGCCATGTTGGATGTGGCTTGGAGCAACCTAGTCTAGTGGAAGGTGTCCCTGCCCATGGCAGGAGGTGGAACAAGGTGGTCTTTAATGTCCATTCCAACCCAAATCAGTCTGTAATTTTACGATTCTTCCCCACCCTGAATAATTTTCACTCCTTGGTTGCTCTCTCGTTTTTTTAGCCACAGCCTATCACAGCTGGCTTACCTTCAGTGCTGGGTTGGATGCTTTGAAGGCTCTCAGGTTCTCCAAATGATCATCCTGCAGCTGACATCGGGCCTGTAGGCACTTTGGCATCTGATACTGCTTCCCAGCTGTCCTCTCTTTGGGAAGGTTTTGACCGGTTTCTCATTCTGAAGCAGCTCTGTGCGGTGTTGGCAGCGCTGAGGCTTCAGTCTGACTGGTGATAGATGCAATGCCAGTGTGGTAAAT
The DNA here is from genome assembly GCA_013397155.1 of Irena cyanogastra. NCBI lineage: Eukaryota > Metazoa > Chordata > Aves > Passeriformes > Irenidae > Irena > Irena cyanogastra. The sequence goes on along the minus strand of VWZV01008161.1, from coordinate 448,081 downwards.
CATCACTGGCCTGTGCTTTGCAGCTCTGGGGGGAATATCTCTGCTCAGACCCCTGCTATTCTGTGATTAAAATCCAAGACTGGTGTTAGGCTCCAGCACAGCTCACAGCTCTCTGGTTTTGTGTGGATTTGCTGGGTATAGCACTGGTACTTGGTGGTTTTTATCCCTTCTAAGTGTTAGGAGTTAACTGGGCATGCCAGAATGCCTTTGCCTGTCTAGATCCATGACTGGGAGCAGGATGTTTTGGAGCCACTTGTTCTGTTCCTCGTGGTGCTTTGACCTTAAGGAGACAGTGTGATTGTAGATGGGGGTTTGGAGGGAACTTGGCTGCTGTGGTGATAGCTACAGGTTTTGGCTGGGGACCTAGGGGTAGTGGCATCCTTCTGGCTGGGGCTTCTGCAAGGACAGGTTTGGTAAGAGCAGGGATGTGCAGGGTGACTGTTGGATGTTCAGGTAGCCTTCTGTGTCACCATCTGTTTGCAGAGGCATTAGGGGATCGAGTGTGACTTCCAGATGCCTTTTGGACCATATGCACTCAACATCTGATGTGGGAAACTTTGTGCCTGGTTGGACTTGATGCAGTCATTTTAGTAATCCTGGCTTTGCATGCTTGAGCTAATGCTCCTGTTTGAGTTTCTGGCATGAAAATAGGTTCTTGGGCATCTCTGAAGGGCTGAGACAGATAGTTCAGAAATTCCTCAGTGGTGTTTTGAAACCAGATTCTTGAACTTGTTTCTTCCTATGGTAGATTCTTGCAGTGATCCTGCAAGACATCAAACCTCAGTTGACTGCTGTGGTCCTTCTGTGGGCTTGTGGCTGATACTTATCCTCAGACCTAACACCATTGAAGAAGCTGAGTCACCTCTGCCTCTTAGGCTTGGAAAATTATTAAATGTTTGACAAAACTGTTGGCTGAGACACTTTTTGGTAAACCGGAGCTTGTCTTCACAAACTGATCAGCCTCTGCTAACATTTACAAAAGCTTGGAATAATCCCTGAGTTCTTGTCTGTCTTCTCTTGTGTAGCTGTTAGAACTGTAGTGTGAGGTGAGGTAGAGAGGAAATGTGCTTGCTAAGGAGGTGTTCTGAAATATATTTGTGCTGAAACCCCATCTGTTAAATCTTCTTGAGCTCCTCCTGCTGACTCTGAACGTAGTAGTTTCCAGCAAACCAGCCCTAACGGGATCCCAGTGCCGGGTTTGTGGGGTACTCAGCAACAGCTCCTCTTTGGTGGATTGGGATCAGGCTCCCCATTAATAGCTTTGAGATCATTTGCAATTAAATGGAGCCAAGTCTTCCATGGGATTTACCCTAAGAACAGTGCTCCACACCAGTATCCGAGCTTCCCGTAACTAACAGACTTGCCTGAGGCACAGGTGGCTAAATTTAGTCTTCCAGCCAGCTTGGTATGACCTTGTTCTGCAAGGACTTTCTACTTGTATCTTTCTCTTAACACGTAAACACTGGTTTTGCGTGGTGGACGGAGCTTTGAGGCTCGAGGATACCAAACAGCTTTTTGTGTTTTTCATTGGCCAACACTTCCAGTGTGGCTGTTGGCAGGAATTAACTCCGGATCTGAATGCAGTGCGAAAGGTTCACGAGTGATCTACTGGTACAAAGCCATCCTCACCGGTGGGAATTAAGGCTTCAAAGGAGACAGACACGATGTGGTGCACAGAGCAGATTACTTGGTAACAAGACATTTCTAATTGACAGCTACACTGAAGATTAGGGCTTGAAAGCAGAAGTTGAATCAAAGCAGCTTCGTACGGATGCAATTTCCGAACTGTGGGAAATGTAATGTTTGCCTTCAAGGTAGCATGAAGCTTATCTGTGCAAAATAGCTCTTTACTTCAGCTTCTGGGAGAAGTTTGTAGTGTGTGTGAGATGGTGTACAGAGGTGGCCGGTTCTGACATGTGCTTCCTTGCCTCCTTGTGTGAAGTGAGACTTATCCTCCACGTTCAACTTTAGGAACTTCTTGTTGAAGCTGTTTCTAATTAAATATGTAATTCAACCTATGAGCATAATGAAGAAGATGCCTTCAATGTGTACTCAGGAGTACTCAGAGTACTTCTGGAGCTCTTCTGCCATTCTCCAAAAATGCCAGACTCCTCTGAAGTTGGCAGAACACTGACAGCTGAACGGGAAAAGTTGCTGGGAAGTCGAACGGGATTTTTGGGTGTCTGCCATGCTGTTCAGGAGCACAGTGAGTGGCGTGTGTTTTTTGCCTTGTGAAAGGAAACTCCTTTGCAGGTGAGTGGGCAAAACCCTTTTGGTTGGCATGGGCACAGCTTGGAGCTCTTGGGATTCATCTCTCTGGCATTGACTCAGTTGTTGTTGGCGTGTTGGTTTCTTGCTTGCTACAGGTAGTACACATTGTTTTGTGTTTTGGAAGGCTGAAATATTAATCTGATTAAGGATTAGGGTTGCTGAGTAATACACTGAGTGAATTGCAGTGGGTGAGTGTGTGACTACTCCTATTGTGTTGTGCATTTCTGGTCATTGCATCTTCACCAGGGTTGGAAAACATATGGAGAGAGAAAGTACAGTTGAAGGTGAATGAGAAGCTGCCTATCCTGGGCAGTCTGAAATGACTGAGACTCTTGGGATTGGGAAGATTTCTTTAAAAAGCAGGCAGCAAACTTCTGGATGTTGCTCTGGTGCTGTGTAGAAGCTGTTGGTTTAGGAAGTTGGACAAACAAAAAAAGTGATGGGACAAACCCAGGGTCAGCATGTCCATAAAATGAATGCTGGTAGGACTGGGCAGTTGTGTCCATGCCAACATCTGTAATCCAGCAGTGGCAGATCCTGGAGCAGACTGCAGAAGTTTGCTGCTCCCTGGATCATCCTCAGTTGTCGTGGGCAGAATTGACACAAGTGTTCTCCTACTATTAATTCCACCTTTGTGAACCTCCTGCCTTTCCAGAATCCTGGGGCAGGGTGAGGAGGTGGTATTTCTGAAGAGCTCTGGAGGATGCCGTAGGGATTCTTACAGGAAGGGAAATCTCCAGCTGTTTCCAGGATACTGTCCCTATCTACAGGCCTCCCATGCTGTGCTGTTCAAAGAAGATCTGCTGTACAATGTACTGAGGCTTGTGAGTAAAAGCATTCCAGGGATGGTAGGTAGAAATGGAAAGGAGGGAAATAAAATTAGAAATTAGGGATGAAGAAAGGGATTGAACATAATTGGTCCCTTTAAAAGGGAAAGATTATTGAAATTCCACCTTTCTATGCAGAAAGTGGGAGGAGATGAGCATAATGCCTCTCTTCAGCTTTCCTAGTGTGGGATCCAGCAGGCAGCTGGGCTGGCAATCAGCTGGTAGCTCACAGTGGGGCAGGGACAGCCAAGAGTGAAACAGCACAAGTTAATGTCCTAGTCTACTCCATGTCACGCTAACTACATGCAGTGCATACATATATACATATATATACATATATATATATACATATATACATATATATATGTGTGTGTGTGTAGGGGTGATCCCAGGATGTCCCTGGGGCTGTTTCCCTTGTGTTCATGTCAGGGCTGACTAACTGTGGGTTGTTTTTTTAGCTTCCTAATCTGTGCCTGCTAAAAATCTAGTTTAAATCAGACATTGACCTATTAAATTAGTAATTTTAAGCACAGATGAGGAGCCGTTAATGTAGTTTCATACTTAAACATGAAACTTGGTGTTTCAATACTTTCCCTGGGATTGAAACATCTTATTGTGGAATGTTCACAGCTTGAAGTCCTTTTTGTTACCTCTGCAGAGGTACCTGCTGTGCCCAAAAGGGGAGATTTTTTCCTGCCTTTCCCATATACTGCTTGTCAAACCTGTTCCTGAACTGCCCTGAGTTTCTAACCTGGCACATAGTTCTCCGGGTGTTGTTGGGTTGGTTTTCTCCTGTTGCTGTAATGAGTTAGACTTGCTCAGCAGTGGGTGTGATAAGGGGAGAAACCCCCCGGGATTCCTGCAGCTCTTCGGTTACTCCATGTCACAGAGAGCACGTGTGGGTTTTCCTTCAGAGATGCTGTTTCATCCTGGTGTCAGTTCTAGGCTGCAGGCATCTCCCCAACTTTGGGGCACATTTGAATTGTTGTGGGGTTCACATGTGGAGGGGGGAGAACCAGAAGCAGCAAAAAGCCTGAGGTCTCCTAAAAACTTGAGGAGCAGAAGCAGAGGCCATAGGGAATGGAGACTACTCACCTTAATTTAGTGTCACTCCCTCTCTTTAGGGAGCCGTGGTGTCACCTGAGCACGTGATGAGCTTTGTGAATCTCTCGAGTAAGGAAAAAGGATTTTAAATGTCTGAATTTGGGTTACTGGCTTGTGCTTAGGTCTGAAGAGGGGCATGAGCTGAGCTGGCTGTTTGAAAGAGCAGTAAATCGAGAGTCTGTTAATGATTGAGTAATCCCATGTAGTAAGGGGGGAATGTGGAGCAAATCATCATTGCTGGGCAGGTTGGGAGCAGCGAGTGCTCCAACAGCTCTGTTATCCTTTCTTCAAAAGGATGTGAAGAACTGAAGCAGCTCATCTTCAGATGTGAATCAAAGGGGTCTTGCAACAAAACTCCTTAGACTAGATGGGATTGATTTTTTTTTTTCTTTTTATAAAGTATTGCTGCGTGATGGTCTGGGTTGAGATTGACACCTGGAGTGTGAACTCGGCCATGGCTGACAGCAAATGCCATTTAGTATGACTTGAAACTTAGGAGAGCTTTATCCCTCTTCCCAGAGGCACTGGGAGTGGCAGCATTTCTTGTGCAGATGATAGAAGGATGTTAACCATGTGATTCATGTAACCCATAAAGGGATCCTTGGAAAAGAAGAAAATAATAATAATACAAAAGATGAGCAAAGTGCAGTGTGATAATGGTAATGTGTGAGCTACCTACTGTGCACTTCAGAGGGGGGGATTAGGTGAGTGAGTGCTGTGTAGAGGCACTTTGGGCAGATCATGATCAGTTTTCCTCAAAGCCTTTTTCCATAAGATAATGAGAGTTTAAAATCCCACTTTTTAAATATTTTTCATAACTCAGTGTTTAGTCAGGGTGGATGCTCTGTTTCGACCCTTCTCCATGAACTCAGGGCACCCAGACCCTTTCTGGGTGCTGTCGTGGGCTGCCTTCTGCTCTTGCTGCAGGGGAAGCCAAAAGGGAAAAAACTCAATCTCTTTGCAATAAAAGAAGAGTAAAAAGCAGATGTTTCATATTTAGATATGCTCTTGTTTTTCCGTGAGCCACACGCTCTCCTTCTTCCAGACTACTGTTACTTGCACAATATCTGCAACTGCTGAAGGGGGAAAGGTTAAATCATCTCAAAGGGAAAAGTAGAATAGTCCTTGGGTGGGCTTTCCCTGTTTGAGTTTCAGGCTCTGGAAGCTGTAGCAGGCAGGTCAGGGTTTGGGAGCAGAGGCTCACGTGGAAAGGATAAATTAGAGTTCTCTTCATGAGCGTCCTCAGCTGAGCTGTCACATCTCTGTGCTCCCAGGCTGAGGTGTCACCAAACCACATCATATGGAATGATTGCTCCTGGAAGCATGCAGTGCAGCTCCTTGCTGGGAATACCTCAGGTATAGTCAGGGAAAACATACCATGAAATTTAACTTAGAACAAGCAGGCCTCTGTTCTTGATGAGTTAAAAGATTTAAAAAATCTCATTCCATGATCCTGTGTTGCAAGTAGACTCTACCTGAAGTTGCCTTCATGTTTTCTCTGAATTTTTTATTCTTGTATTATTTGAGGCACTGTTCTGTTCTCTTTCATCACAAAGATGGTTGACATCAGTTTTGAAGCCTTCAATATTTTGCTGTTAATGAAGTGTAGGCCCCTGTTATGTGTTAGGGACAGGCAGCTTACGGGGAATATCAAACCTTCAACCTTCATGTGCTGGGATTTCATTGGGCATGGCATTAAGTAACTCCAAAAAATATTTGCTGTTTTCCTTTTGTAAATAACGGAATTGAGATCTAGACCAGTTTGCAGCATTTCCTTGCTATGTTGGAGGTATGCAGGCTGCTCATGAGTTAAGGGAATTGGGAGATGTCAAATGGGTTTTGTAAGCCACAGGTTTGTATAATTTTATTTTTTTGCCTAGGTGTGAGCTGATAAAGGCTGTTCTGAGCAGTGCCCAAGTACAGTGTGGGATAAAGGCTGACTGTCTTTTTCTTCAGCTGAGCAGAATGAATGTAGATATCATCTTTGGGGTGTATTAGGGAGGAATTTGCAAATTACTGAGTCCAAGCAGGAGCTTTGCTTCAAGTGCAGTCATGAAGGCATTCGTCTTTCTGTCCAGCTCTTCCTCAGGCATTGAATGTGTTTGGTTTTGGCAAAAAGGCAGCAAAATCTACTCAACAACGTATGACTTTTCCGCTTTTGACCCTGCTACATTCCATGTTGTGAGGGCAAACAGCCTTAATGTGTCTTTGAGGTCCTTTCTGCTTCACTGCTGCTCTGCTGGTTTTGATATCTGCTGATAATTGACAGATAATGTCACTGATGTATTCACAGCAAAATGCTGTTTATTGAGGCTGTGCAGTCCAAGTTCATGTCTCTTCCTCTCCTGCCAAGAAGTGGTTCTTTAGACCTGCCTGACGTTAAAGGGTCAGCAGGGGGGTAAGTCAGGTCACAAAACCATCAGGGGTGCATGTGGCAGGACAGTCCACTCCTGCTGCCATGAGCTCCAGAGAGGATAAAATGGAGCTGACAGGAGGTGAGTTCAGGTGTTTTTCAGGTAGCCAGGGACTACTGTGGCTACAAAAACTTGTCGTGAGTCTGGAGAAGAACTGGACATACTCATGAAGAGGCTGTGCTGAGTGTTCTTGATAGAACTGTGGAATGGCCTGGGTTGGAAGGGACCCACAAGGATCAGCAAAGTGCATCTCCTCACCTTGCACAGGACAACCCTAGCAATCACACCTAGAACACTCAGATGCCCAAACTGACTTGGGGAGGCCCAGAAATAAAAACCAGTGGGGGTGGAAAAATGCATAGTATTCTTACTCTCTTCCTTCCCTTCCCAAACGTGTGTGCACTTTTGGGTGCTCTTCCAAACTGGAGGTCAAGGTAGCTATGCCCTGTTCTTTGGTTCACCTCTTTGCCTCTTGGAGGATGTGACATGAGATGTTTCACCTCTGAATGAGATCACCAAATCCAACTCCTGATGCTGCACAGACAGCCCAGCAATCCCACCCTGTGCCTGAGAGTGCTGTCCAAAAGGTCCTTGAGCTCTGGCAGCCTTGGGGCCGTGACCATTCCCTGGGGAGCCTGCTGGGTGCCTGACCACTCTCTGGGGGAAGAACTTTTTCCTAATATCCAACCTAACCCTCCCCTGATACAGCTTCAGCTTCATATTTTTAAAGGTGTGTGCTGAAGCTGTCTGGCAGAGTTGAGGTGTCCTGAACAGCTTTACCACACATCAGGAATGGTCTGCAGAGACTTTGTATTTTTCCGTGTGACTGTGGAATGCTTTGATTGAGAGTCTGCTCATGTGAACCCCCACTGATCCAGGACTGATGGGTTGCTTTTCAGATAAGTCACTTGTTTCTGGAGAATTACACATCCTGGGCACTGCTAAGCTAGGTTCTCATCGTCTGAGCTCTGTGCAAGTGCTGGAGCACCACAACCACTCTTGAGGTTGTGTTCCACCATTGGATACTGGTGGGAGCCATTGTACCTTTTCTGCTGTGCTCGATGATGTGAACATTTTGGAGTAGGGCAGTGTCCATTAGGTTGGAATTTGAATATTTTTTCTTGTGCTTTAATTTGGGAAGAGTACAAACACCTCGAGCCTAAAGATGAGAAGCTTTTTCAAAGTGCTGCCCAGAGTTTTGTGCTGCTGACTGGTAATAAAATAATAATGAACTGAAGTACAAAGGATCCAAAAACTGTCTGTGTACCAGCTTCCTGAGAGAACTATGGAGAAGAGGATTTGTAGAGTTGCCTTCCCTGCTGTGGCAGGAGCCATGTCCTCCTCAAGGAGCCAAAAAGTGGCTGTGCTGTACCCCCACCTTGGAAGCACTGCACTACAGAAGTCACACCTCCTGGTTCAGGCTGGCAAGTGTTTCCCTGGCCCCTGGAGGAGATGAAAGACCTGGTTATGTACTCTAGGTGGCAAATACCAGCTTTTCACATGATGCCCTCAAGGACATTAGTTTTTACTCTGAAACTGAACAAACTTCTCATCTCCTCCTTGCTTTGAAAAGTAATGTGGAAAATAACCAGCAAGGCTTAAAGCTTCTGGTGGATCCCTGTTCTCTCACACTGACAGCTCAAAGAGTTTTTGGGGGTCTTTGTGGCTTCTCCAGCCGTTGTGGTGGTGTTTCTGTGATTCTGTGATGTTCAGATAATGGTTTGGGTTGAATGGCCCCTCAAAGCTCATCTCGTTCTGACCCTTCCATGGGCAGGGACACCTTCCACTAAACCAGAGCCCTGTCCAGCCTGGTCTTGAATACTTCCAGGGGTGGAGAGTCCACAGTCTCTCTGTTCCAGTGCCTCACCTGGAAGAAGTAAAGAACTTCTTCCTAAAGTGGCCTTTGAGGGCTGACCAACATGCTGCTTGTTGGCCATGTGCTGGGAAGAGACCATTTTGCTGTGGTTCTGTTGACATGCAGAGGGTCTTGTCCTGCATACAGGTGAGTGGGACCCGTGCCCAGCTCCACACCCCTGAATGCTTCATGTCCTCCTGCTTTTGGCACTCTGGAAAATAAGCAACTCTTCTTGCTGAAGTGCCTGGTACAAAGTAAAGCATCCTCGTGGAAGGATCCTGCATGACTCCTGCATGGTTGTAAAACATAAAAAAAGCATTGTGTGTAATGTTGTAAAACATTCTGTTCATATCCAGGTGTGTGTCTCTGGGCCTGAGGCCTCGCTGGAGCCGTCCATGCTAGGACATGTCACAGGAAATGGGCTCAGTGTCTGAAGATGCTAATTAAGTGCAAAAGGGTTAATTATTTGTCAAGACTAGAAAGGGTCCTACTTTCTAGTCATAGTTTCAGACTTTTTTGTTGTCATTCCTCATTCTGCCTTGTTTTTCCCTTCACCCAGGGATGTGGTCCCTGGATTCTCCATAATGTCAGGCTCTGGACATCAAGGCTGGATGGAAAGGGAGAGGCTGGAGCTTGTTACCATGATAAACTGGTGCTCTAACAGGGCTGTCCACATATTCTCACTTGCTAACCATTGCTTTGTGCTGCTGCCAGAGGTGCCTTTCTGCTCCATGCCATGCTTAGAGCTAAACAAGGCTCTTGGCTGCATTTAACATGGGCAGGATTTCTGGGTGTATGGCCAGGGAAAGGATGGAGACTAAGCTCTGCAGTTTGAACCTGGGGTTCTCTCAAGATGCTGGAGTCACTTCTGTGTGAACATGGGAGTCATGTTTGCTATGCTTCAGGTCAGAAGATCTGTTAAAATGGTCTTGAATGAGGTGGGGATGGGTTTTTTCACTTGGCCTTGCCAGTAGGAAGTGGCAGAGTCTGTCCGGCATGGGGATTTTCCCACGTTACACTTTGATCCTCTGTAAAGTGCTGGTCGTCTTGTTCTTTGAGCAGAACATGAATAATGTGTAACCCCTGGTTCAAACCTGAACCTTAGGATGGCATGAGATGATTTATTTACCTTTATTCCTAAAGTGAATCGTTGTACCATGGAGTGTATTATAAATAGACTCTTCTGTTTCGCTTCCTTGTTTGGAGTCACCACCAAACATTGGGATTGGTGTCAGGAAACTGAGTAAGTTTCTGGTCAATGAACCCATCTGGAATTTTTATGCACAGCTTTTGGTTTTCTTTCTAAGTTTAGGTAGGGCATATTCCAAGTGACAAGACAGCAAAGCTGAAAGGGTGTTGAGCATTTAATTATGTGGACTGTCATGTTAGTGGGATGCTCCATTCTTTTGCCCAGGAGTGGATGACAAGTGCCTAAATAAAGCTGCAGTCTCTGTTTTCCTGTGAATAGGTGCTTGTGTATTCCCTTTCTTTTAGGTCTTGGTTTGGTACAAGTTTGGTTGGTTCTTCCTTACTGCAGCCTCTGACCTGGTCAAATAACTTGGAGTTACTTTAATGTCAAGTAGAACAAAAGTTGACCTTCAATGCTTCACAGTAAATTTTATATTGAGGGCTACATTCAGCTCCCTAATACCTTTTCATTTGACAGGAGTGTACACTGGAACACTGGTATGTGTTCCTCACACTGGTGGTTGGCTTCATTCCAAAGCTGGTGCTGGATAATTGTAGAGGAGGATTAATTAATGATAGCTGTTGGCAGCGCGTGAGGACTTTCAAAGTCTGCTACAACCCCACTGAGCAATCCTCCAGGCTTCTGGAGGATGGAAACCATGAACAACATCAGAAGAGCACGGATGTGACTTGGACTGGACTGACCACAAGCTCCTGAAAGGACAGGGCAGAGGTGGAGACCAAATTCCCACGTGCTTCAGTCAGAGTGGTGTCACTCAGCAGCACAGCCACAGTGGCTTTGGTCTGTCTTGCACTTCATGTTGCAGAAAGCAAAAACACCCTCTGGTTTAAGATATTAATATGGACCTTTACTGTTACCTTGCTGTAACAGTTGGAAAAATAAGGGTAAAGTGCCAACTTAGCTTGGAATACCCATTGGGGAGCTGGTGGCTTGTAGCCTGTGTAAGGGAATCTCCCGTGGTGTTTCAGAAGAATCTTCTTTAGATGACAGTCAGAGCTACTCAGAACTTAAAGCTGCTTTTTAAAATTTTCATTTTTGTTAGAACTATCCATGTGTTTTCTTCCAAAGGGTGTTACATGCCCAAGTTTTGAGTGCAGAGCAGAACAGACTGTCTCTGGTTGCCCTGGGCAGAGTTACCCAGAAATAGTTTCATTTCAGTGTGACTTCCACACCTGTCTTACAGTGCACTCCTCCTCAGAAATTGCTGTTTGGACCCTGTGCTCTGGAGGGTGTTTTTTAAGGAAGAAAGTCACAAACAAACAGAAAAACTCCCTGTGCTTCCTTCTGTGCCTGGAGCACGGCAGGAGACGGAGCCAGCCCAGGCGTACTGAGTCAAGGGACTTCAGGTTTGGGAACCTGCTTCCCAAGGTGGGGAAACATAGGTCACCAAAAACCAAACCTCCAAGTACTGAAGGGACAGAAATAGCTATTTTTTAAGAAAACATTGTATTCTGAACTGAAGTTCACATTACTTATTGCATGGAAAGCTATGAGTTTGCCCTGACATAGGGTAATAGAATGATTTTCCTATGAGCAGTGGGGTTTGGCTCCATTTCATCCCCAGTACTTGGAAGCTGCCATATTCAGCTGAAACAAAACAATGCCTTTTTTGTTTTTAAGCAGAATACAGTAAGATTGGAAGTCACTGGTGTAAACTGTTGCATGGAGGCTTCCTAAAAATGTGCTTTCTTCCTTACCAGGTTTGGTACAGATATGAGTGCCTGGCTGCTCTGCTGCTCCCGTGCCCCAGCACTCGCTGCCCTGTGATTTTTGGATACCAAGCCTAAGAAGTCAGTTACACATCAGGTGGTGAGTGTCACATGCCTTTGATGTTCTGGAGTGTCTTAGCTTGGAGCTCGAATATTCCTTTCTAAAAACCCCAAATTCACCTGTATTTGATATGAGGCACCACCCTTACGGAAACAGGGAGAACTGAGGCTGTTCAGCCTGGAGAAGGGAAGGTTGCATGGACACGTTAGAGCACCTCAGGATCTGAAGAGGCTACAGGGGAGCTGGAGAGGGACTGTTCATCTAGAACTGTAGTGACAGGGCAAGGGAGAATGACTTCAAACTAAAATAAGGGAAATTTAGGTTAAATACAAGTAAGAAATTGTTCCCTATGAGGATGGTGAGGCCCTGGCACAGGTTACCCAGAGCAGCTGTGGCTGCCTCATCCCTGGAAGTGTCCAAGGCCAGGACATGACTTGGAGCAATGTGGTCTAGTGGAAGGTGTCCCTGCTCATGGCAGGGGGTAGAACAAGCTGATCTTTAAGGTCCCATCCAACCCAAAGCATTCTCTGATTCTCTATATAAGGCAAGACACTAAAAATCCAGTATCTTATCTGGATTATAATGAAGTATCTGCTGAGCCTATGGAAGGATGCTTAGAGACCCAAATGTAAGTTGTTCAATTCTTATTCCTTATTTCCATTTTGATTTTTTTTCCCTCTCTGTTTTGTCAGCATTTTTCATCTGAAGTAACTTGAAGTAACTTATCTGGGAACTTACATCCCTGGTTTCCTTTCCCTGGCATTATTTTTAGACAGACACGTGTAGAGCTGAGAAGTAGGTGGCTGCAGTGTTGCTTGTCAGTGATGAACAAGAAAATTGGGCAGGATTAAAGGCAGGGAGGGTCCAGAGTCTCTTGTGGTGAACTGAGAGCAGAGTTGTTGTGTTCTTTGTGTAAATGTGTTTGTTTGACAAATAAAATAAGGACCAGGTTATCTAATTTGTAACAGCTCACCTATGGAATGAGCAGAAAACTCAAAACTGAAGTCATTGGGAAATTTTTTCTCTCCAGAAATCAAATGGAATAGTGTTTGGAGCTGAGAGTGTTGGACTGATTCCAGTGGGGGTAGATCCCTTGATTTCATGAAAATAGACCAATGAGTGTCTGGTTTGGTGAGGGTGGTGACCTTTAGGGAGTTCAAGTCCCTGCTTGGCACAAGAGATTTTTGAGGTGTACATAAAGGCTGAAACTGGCACTAGAGTTCCCGTTCTGGACTTCTGAAAAAGCATTTATGTAGTGATAAACATTTTTTTCTGTGCAGACTAAGTGATCCTGATTAAGTCTTTGGCATGTTTTGTTTAGGGCCATAATTGTGCAGCATCCTTGGGGAATGTTGTTTCTATTTTTGCCCAAAGTGATGCAACAAAACAAATTCTTTAAAAATTGTAATTTCCATTCAGAATTTTCTCTGTAGAAAGCTTCATGAGCTCTTGCCTTTTGGTAATTTCAGCTGGGGGCAGGGTGTGGGGCATGGTGGATGGGCCACAGTTTCATCCTCTCAGCAGCTTCCAGCCTGGAGGAGAATCTGGTTCCAATTTTGCTTGATATTGTATCTCAAATTATTTTTGCAGCTTCATTCCCTAAAACCAATTTGTCTATTTTTGGGTGACAGTAGTAGGAGTGTCATTAATTGTTGAAAAGTGTTTAGTTTGAGCAGTTCAGGCTGGTGAAGTAGAGTGCTTTAATATCATCTATGAGCCCAGCAGAGGCTGTGTCATCTCCCTGGGCCTTCTTTCACATTATTTTTTACTCAAAGGGATGCCCCTGTGATCTAAAGCTTTGCTGTTGTGATATTGTGGAGGGTTTCTTTTGGAACTGAAGTCACTGGCTTGTTTTTCTATGTCCTGCCTGTAAGATGTCTGGGATCTTGGGAAGTTTTTTTGCCTCAGATATAGCCATTTCCCAAGGTTTGTGTTTGCAGCATGCTTTTTCACTTGGGTGAAGCTTGTTTCCTGTTCCTCCCTCCTTTAATCTTTCTGGGTATTTTAATTTAATATTTAAAGACACGTTGGTTTTGCCATTCTGTGACTTCCACAGGTGCTGCTGTGAGCCAGCACTCTGCCTCATGCCACTACTTGTCTGTGTGTGTCCTCACCTGCGTGTTCCCTGCCTCAGTTTCCCCAAGGTGCACTGGCCTGACTTCTTCCCAGCCCCAGTGAAACCAGTGCCAGATGCTTCCCTCCCTCAGTTGTGCTGCAGAACCAGGCATTATCCATGTGAGAGAGGAGCTGGCTCTTGGCACTGCTGTAGTGACCTCAGTGTGCTCAGTCAGCCACGTCCAGCTTGAGGAATTTGGCCTTAGGTGCAAATTTTTTTTTCCCTGGATGGCATAAATGAACAAGAGCAACAGCAGCTGCAGCCTCAAGCTGATGTCCAAAACCAGGGAGACAGCTGTGAGGGCTGTGGGTGCCTCCTCTGTACCCTGCTTGCATCCTGAGAGCAGCCCTGGTAATGTGGGGAAGCCTAAATTTCTTTTTGTACATGGAGCTTTCTAGTTGTATTAGTCATCCATCAGGCTTCTGGATTATTTAAGTGCTTAAGCACTCCTCAAAAAGCAGCAATATCTATTTGTAGAAAGGTACATCATGTGAAGTGCAATTCCTATATATTAGAGCCGCCTGCTGGAGATGTTCATGGGAATTTTGCCCTTCCAGTTGTGGGACTTCAGGAGCTGGAGAGCCCCCATCAAAGCTCTGAAATTTTAAGGGCTTCTGGTTGGTCTTGTGGACGTGTATGGTGATACATGAGAGCTCCTCTCAACTTCTCCCACAAAATCACTCTTCCTGCTCAGCCCAATGCAGCCTCATCTGGTCGATGTTGGTGTCCAGACAGTGATAAACCCTGAGGGAAAGGTGATCTGGAGCATTTAGGAGAAATATTCTTCCATTAGGCATGGGAGAACTGACTCAAATAGTGAAAGACCAAAAGCCTCCTCTCTAACTCTTGAACTTGTTCTGTTTTGAACTGAGTCTGAAAGTGCCCAAAGCTGAAATGGTCCATTTTTGACCTGCAATTCGTCTGTCTATGCTGTTGGCAGGAAATCTTTAGGACAGTTGCTAGCTAGAAAGTTAATTCCAATACAGCAGGATTATATCCTCATAAATTTAGAGAAAACTCAAATCTTCTTGGGTTTTGTAATGCGTGTGAGTTGACTCCAGTGTATTCTAACCCAGAAATTAAATGTGAGGTTTCATGTAAGGTTTTGAGATTCACAAACTGGCAAAACACTTGTCCTTGCTTATGCAGTCTGGCTTTTATGTAACTCATTATTTTTGCTCAAATGTTGCAGATAGTCGGTTTCCTCTAGCAACAGCCACCAGATGTTTCACTGAACAAGACTTAATTCTTTAAAATTGACCTGTGAGAAATGTGTGAAGGCGAGCAGGGGGGCGGAACAATTGTATGCCAGTGTGATTTCCATTTCCTTGCTAAAGTCCCACTGCAAGGCTTGCAGTTGGATTCCAGCAACGATGGATCCTGACTTTTCTGGCATCCTATGAGGCCTTGTCTGTGGTTTTTAGTGTTTCCATAAATGTGGTGTTGGGAGCTGGGGGATGGGATCAAGCTGTCTTAGAACTGTTAGTGTTACTTGGGCAATTAGCACTGTGTGGATTAATTCTGTTTGGTGGATATGCCACCATGGGAATCCTGCTGTCTGTAGGTCTTCTGTGATCAACTGTGTGCTTTGCTAGACTACTTCCTATTTATCTTTTTCATATTTCCATGGGAAACCAACTCCTACCTGAGTTTTCCAACTGGGGAAGAGAGTGACCCAATGGGGTGAGTGGTCCTGGTGGTCACTGCAAGAAGTTCCCAGCAGCTCTTGTCTCTGAAACATCCCCATTCTAGGGGTTTGTCCTGTCCATCCAGGACCACTTTGTGTGGGAGAAGATTGCACAGGGATTCTTTGCTGGGGGTGGATTATCTGCAGCCTGGGGTTTTGGGTCTGTTATTTTATTGTCCAGGTCTGAGAAGATTGCACAGGGATTCTTTGCTGGGGGTGGATTATCTGCAGCCTGGGGTTTTGAGTCTGTTGTTTTATTGTCCAGGTCTGTAGAGACTATATAAATCAAGGCAGAGCTGTGCCATTTCCCTTCCTCACAAGGATATCTTGCTCCCATTTTGCTGCTTCTTGTGCAGTTTGGGCATGGAAGTGTGCACTGGACAGATGATCTTCAAGAGGAAATTTACTGGTCTGTAACTGGTGGTACTGGTGCACCTGAGAAGTAAGGGTTGGGTAGAGAAGTTCAGCTCTGCAGATATTTTCAAGATTTTGGAAATGCAAGTATCTCAAGGCCAGGTTGGACAGGGCTTGGAGCAACCTGGGATAGTGGAAGGTATCCCTGCCCATGGCAGGAGGATGGAACTGGGTGAGCTTTAAGGTTCCTTCCTCCTTCAAACCCAATCCAGTCTGGGATTCAGCTGGCAGCCAACCCTGCAGTTCTGGAGTTGACTCACTGAGAGGTCAAACAAGCACCAGAGCTGGTGAAAAGGAGAGACTTGAGGATGTTTGATGGATGGAGGACCAGGAAGGTGCCTTTTGGGGTAGCTTGATGTTAACTGGGGTATACATCTGATGTATGTGTACCAGGCATGCCTGTTTGGTAACCTGGGGGCTGTTCAGCTCTTCAGTCAGAATTATCTTGTCTCAGAATTACAGAAGCATTTGGGTTGGAAAAGACCTTTAAGATCAAGTCCAACTTTAGACCAATCACCACCTTTTGAACTAGAACAGAGCACTGAGTCCTACCATCAGTTGTTTCTTGAACACCTCCAGCCATGGTGACTCCACCACCTCCCTGAGCAGCCCATTCCAATGCCTCATGGCTCCTTCTGAGAATAAATTCCTCCTGATGTCCAACCTGAACCTCTCCTGGCACAGGTTGAGGCCATGTCCTTTCATCCTCAGCCCTCACAAGACACCTAAAGCCTGGCTTTGCCTCCCACTCTCCTTCCTCATTGTAACTGTGCCAGTGTGGGGCTCTCCCTGCTTGTGAAGCTGCCCTGTCCCTCCTGGCAGCATGGGAGGTGTGACCCTGACCCATGGCTGCCAATGCTGGGAGGCTCCACTAGGCTGGAATTTCCTTGTCTTTGCCTAATTTCAGTTTTTAGTCTGGCTGCTGAGCTGCTCTGCTCTTGGTCTGTTACATGCCTGGAATGGGCTGGAGGAGCCTGAGCTGCTCTGTTCCAGGCCTGTGGGATGCTGTGGGGCCATTGAGGGGTTCACCTGAAGGCAGCTGCTGGGAAGTGCTTGTAGACTGGATAGAAGATGTTGCTGGGATAAACTGATTTTTATCTGGGAAGGTTTCCTTGCTGCTCACTTCCTTTGGGTCATGAGTCTGGAAGTGTTAACACTTAATTGTTTCAATTCTAAGGATTTGCAGCTTCTTCTCATGATCTCAGCCCTTCTTTTTGAGCTTCAGCACTTGCAGATGATTGAGAATGAAACACTTCCCTGTGTGTCTGAAAGACTAAGATCAAATCTAGAAGGGACCTGTCAGAGCGAGTGGCATCCCTGCCAATATCAGAGGCTTGGGACGAGATGAGCTTTAATAAGGGCCCTTCTCACCCAAACCATTCCATGATTCCACGAGTATGTGGATTGCTGTACATATGGAGCTTTGACTCACACCCAGGCTCTGTGGTTGTGCTGTTGTAAACAGAGCTGAGAAGGCTGGTTTTGAGCTGTGCTGGAGGCTTGGTCTCACCCTCTACTAGGAAAACTAAAGCTTGATTGCTGAGTTTTGTACCTGATCACTGCCTAGATCAGGTATAAGCTGCTTGTTGTATATGTATGTGAACTGGGAAAATTGTCATACAGTACCACTGACCTTTCCTTAGAACAAACAAACTCCACTGCTAACATGCACCTGTCACAATAATCCAGGGAATAATCCCTGGAAAATACTATAAAATCATATTAATCCTTTCATTTTCTCAGCATGTAGGTGTGTAAGAGATATCAGAGAATACTTGGGCATCTTCACTGGTATCTGGTAGTGTTTCAGGGGACACCAGAAGAGCTTGGCTCCTGGAATCTCCTGTTTCCTGTCAGATGTCCTTTGGTGTGAGTGGTCCCAGGTTGTGCTGTGCAGCATTTGCACGTGTGGCCTGTGGAAGAGGAGAGGTCAGCTGCAGACAGAGACTGCCCAACCTCCTTCCTGGCCAGCTGGCAGGTGATGTGATTTCTACAGGCAAATACATGATTGTTGTAATCTTCTCTTCCTCAAGCAGCAGCGGTTTGCAGGGCTGTAAATCACTTCAGAGTGCAGGTAATGAAGCCAGGTCCCCTGGGGACATCAGACTGGTACTTTATAGATGTGGTCGAGCAATGATCCATCGCAAACAAGGGGTTGATTATATTTAGGTAGGTTGTTCCCTTTCCCATGTGCAGCTTCACCTTGTCCTGAGATGCAGCCTGGGAGGGACGATGGCCAGACCAGCATGGTTGAGAGTTTGCCTTCTGTTTTAATGTTGCCCTCAGGTGCTGGGAGGTCTTAATTTTTAACATTTCTTGTAGCAGGAGGCAGATGGCCTTCGGTTTTCTTCTCACCTAAGCTTTCTTCTCCAGGTGAATAAGAATCAAATCTGGCCAGTTTCTGTGACAAAACAGCATTCTTCCAGTTCTTGTTGTCTTGCCTATCAATGGGAATGGAAAATGGGTTAAAAAGACCTTTCTGATGCAGAAGTTGGGCACGGTAAAATTGTATCAAGTTTTGCTTTTTCTGGGATGCCATCTTTGGGGGCATGTAGCTGCTCCTGTGAACAAGGATGGTGGTTGACCTCAAATGAGCTCTGAAGGTCACAAGTTCAAGAAGGGGTGAGCTACCTTGCATGGCCCAAGCTGTAGGGCACTGTTCCATGAGCTGTGGGAACAGGAGGCTGCACAGATTGACCCAGAGCAGGGCAAGTTCAGCCAGGTGGGGAAGACCAGTCCAGCACCGTGGCATTGATGATATTACAGTTCTGAGATTAGTCTTTAAGTCCTTCACTCCAACACAGAGCATCGCTGTGCTCTTCCTGTGCTCCCAGGGGCTTGGCTGGCTGGTGCTTGTCCATCACACCTGCACTGTCATGGCATCAGTTTCTCACAAATAATCTGAAATGCCCTTGTGCCACCTGCCTGTTTTCATGATCTGACTGAGAAGACTCAGCTAGAAATAGCCTGAATTTTCTTCCGCATGTGGTAATTCAAAAGGGTATTTTGTGGCTGAGTACAGAGCCATTTTTGGGTTTCAAACCACAAAAGACAATGCTTGAAAAAGTGCCTGAAGTACTGGGCTGTTGTCTAGAGATGTGATCAAGAGGTGCTGTCTTTCCTTGTGGAAGAACTGCCTTGTAGGCAGAAGAATTGGGCTTGTTTTTCCAGCTTTCTCAAGGTCATGTTGTTGGCATGGGAGGGGGAACAGATGCTGTAATGGAGTAATTACTCTTGGAAATACAGTTTAAGATAGCACCTAAAGGGGATCTGTGGTTGAGGGAGGCAGGGTTCCAGCAAAGGATTCTTAGAGCTCAGCCTGTATTTAAATAAAGATTTGGTGGTAGGGGAGTATTTAGATGGGAGGTTTGTGCCTCTCAGAGGGCAGAGAGGCTCGGTAGCAGCTGACTTCTCCCATTGTTTGGAGGCAAGTCCTGCATGGGACACCCCCCATGTCTTGTTCTAGAATATGATGTTAAAACTAATAGAGTGGAAAAAGGTGCTGTGTCTCTGCTCAGTGAGGTTACTGCTTGTGAAATAAGTGCTGAAGTTCAGTGTGAAGAAACGTGCCAGCTGTGATTAGTCCAGGGCCATGCAGTGCAGGATAAAGCAAAGTTATCATCAGAATGTGCTTCCCTTGGCTGCAGATATCTCTGAGTACCTGTGTGGCATCTCTGCTTTGTTTCAAAAGATAAACTTAACTCTGAAGTCCAGATGAGTGTGAGAGGTAGAATAAACAGCTTTCTCCTGCAGCTCCAGAGACTTCCTCTGATCATCATTCCTTGTTCACTGTTTCCTTGCAGGGCATTGGCTTCAGTTTGTCTCATTGCTAATCCAGGGAGTTCATAAGGTGTTTTCTAATCTCTCTGCACCAAACTGTTGCTATATCACAGTTTTGGTTCTCGAGGGACCTTTAGGCTTCTCTCTGCAGTGTCACTAATTTTTAAGTCAATCTAGGATGGGAAATAGAGTTTCATGTAGCTGCACACACTTACTAGAGCTTCTGATGCTGGAGTAAGTGAATTCGAGGATATCTTAGGAAGTGCAGTTTCAGTTTTTGGATGATCCACTATCTGATAAGGCCCAAGTTCTGAAGCTTTTTCTGTGGACAGGGGTGAGCAACTCCACTCCCTTGTGGATTCCTTTGAGTTATGCTGCACAGCTGAGCTGGTACTTCATTATTTTCCTCACTGAGGGAATATGTGTGGGTAGGTCTCCTATGAGTTTATCATAATGGTGGAGAAATTTGAGGTCTTTGAATTCTTTAAGTGGGATTGATGCCAACTTTGTTGTGGTCAGCTGGCTGGTGGGAAGGGATGGCATGCAGAGGGACCTGACCTGGAGAGGTGGGACTGTGGGAAACCCATGGAACTCAACAAGGCCAAGTGCAGTGTCCTGCTCCTGGGCCAGGGCCATCCCAAGCACAAGCACAGGCTGGGTGGAAAAGGGATTGAGAACAGCCCTGGCAGCCCCAAAACCCCAGTGCCTTGGGTGATTCCCCATCTTGGACAGCAGGGCAGGGGGGGATTCTGCCCCTCTCCCCCAGTCAGGTCAGACCCCACCTGCAGAGCTGCCCCAGCCCTGGGGCAGCACAGAGAGGATGTGGAGCTGCTGGAGAGAGTCCAGGGGAGGCTATGGAGATGCTCTGAGGGTGGAACCCCTCTGCTCTCGAGCCAGGCTGGGAGAGCTGGGGGTGCTCACCTGGAAAAGAGAAGGCTCCAGGGAAACCTCAGAGCCCCCGCCAGTGCCTAAAGGGCTCCAGGAGAGCTGGAGAGGGGCTTGGAACAAGGGCCCTGAGGGACAGGATATGGGAAAATGGCTTCCCACTGCCAGAGAGCAGGGTTAGATTTGATATTGGGAAGAAATTCTTCTCTCTGAGAATGGGGATACCCTGGCACAGGTTTCCCAGAGAAGCTGTGGTTGCCCTGTTCCTGGAAGTGTCCAAGGCCAGGTTGGACAGCTCTTGGAGCAAGCTGGGATAGTGGGAAGTGTTACTGCCCATGGCAGGGGGTGGAACAAGCTGAGCTTCCAACCCAAACCAGTCTATAAACGTAGGAAAGGGTTAGAAACTTCTTAAACAGGAGTGTCAATATATAAATCTAATGCCTTGAGAAATGCAGCAAAATCCTTCTTTTTGTTAACCACAAGCCTTCTTTTTGTTAACCACTCTTGTCCATACTAGTGGGTATTTATAGTATAATGGTGTGTGCCTTGTCTATCCTTCCTAATGGATTGCTGGACCACAAGTGGGTGGAAGATTTGTTTGTTTTGGCACAATATTCCCTTTACACAGGCACAACTGAAGTTTAGAGCAAACGGAGCCTGGCCGTGAACTGTGCAAAGTCCTTAACATGAGGGAAAGGAGAGAAGCAGGAAGAGTTGTCATGTAAAATTACCTCTCTGAAACTGAACCATCCCTTCAGCTTATTTTCCTGCTGGTTTCCAGGCTGCTTCCTTGAGCTGATGTTGCTCCATGGGATGCACCATGAGCTTGAGTGTTTGTGTCAGCGCTGCCTGTTCCTGCCACTTGCCCTCCCTAGGTGTGCTGTGGGTTGGTAATCCAGTATCCCTCCTTTAGGGCACTGAGTAGCTCCAGTGGTAATGCTCTTCTGGCACAGATTTTAATGGATGTAACCAAAACAGCAAGGTGACCTCAGAAAGGGAGCTCAGGTGTTCACTCACTGTTGAGTGCCTTTGATTGACCTGTCAGATAAGCATCAGGCAGTGACACAGTGCTGAGATGCACATAAGGGGTTATCAGTGTCAGTGACAGAAGCTGACATGAATTAAATTCACTGCCATGACCTTAACACGGTAGCATTTCCAAATATTTGGCTTAATAATGAAAATAAATGTGCCGTTGAAGCTGGATATGGCTTTGGAGTTACTGCTTGTGACTTGAAAAATCATAGCTTATGGAATATCCTGAGTTGGGAGAGACCCACAGGGATCATCAAGTCCAACACCTGGCCCTGCACAGGACACCCCAATAATCCCATGTCCCTCAGAGCGTTGTCCAAACACTCCTGTGGCAGCCTTGGGGCCAAGGCCATTCCCTGGGGAACCTGTTCAGTGCCTGGCCACCCTCTGGGGGAGGATTTTTTTCCTAATATCCAACCTAACCCACCCCTACAGCAGCTCCATGGTATTTTTCTTGCTATGCAGGTATATTTGGGGATTGCAGATGTCCTTGTAGGCATTAACACCCTCTTGGGCACATTGTCCATCACCTGGTGCAAAAGCAGGTGGTGTCTTACCACCCATTTGCCAGCCTGTGTTCAGAAGAGCCAGGAAGGGATGGTGATGTCTTAACCATGCTGATCCTTCACAAATTTAAATTTGTCCCTTTACTGTGGGCTTGAGGGGGAGAATTTGATGACCTTGGTGATGCCCATGTGAGAGCTGGATGGGTATTGGCAGAAGATGTCTCTGAAACTTCTCCAGACTGTCACTGTGAGAAACCAGAGTGTGTTTGTTGCCATCTCTGGTGCTGCACATGCCACCCAGACGTGTTCTGGTGTTTAAAATGGCTTTACAGGAATGCCAGTGCAGAGACTGCATCTCTACTGATGCTGCTCCACCTGGAGCACATGGACCTCATCTTGGTGCCATTTTACAAAGACACTGCACCTGTGAAAGCACAGGTAGAAAAATGACAGGTGTGGGATGGTGCTTCCTAGTACACCTGGAAGGAGCTAAAATACCCATCCAGCGTGTGAAGACTTCTAAGAGCTGACAGCTTAAAATTTGAGGAAGAAAAAACCCAGAAAACCAACCAACAGCATAAACCTTCAAGTATTACAATTTTTTTAAAGCCATGTGGCTGCTCTTGAAGTGTTGGTGGCTCCTGCTTGGCTTCCTCCTGCGGGCGGGTGCCACGGGCCACTTCCTTGCCAGATTGAGGAAGGAGCTTGGCACAAACATTTACTTTCTCTGAACAAATGCAACTGTCTGTCTGTGTATTTTGGGATTACGGTGCCTAATTGCCCTACTGAGGAAGTGCAGATTTTTATGGAGCTGATGGTGTTTGTGTGGGTGAAGCCACCAGCCCAGAATTAGACCAGTAACCAAGACTGGACCTTGCACTGGGGAGGAGGCGGCTCAACTGCCAGCGAGCGGAGTGACCTTTGCTTCATTTAGAAATAAATGAAGAAAAATAAATTATAATCAATGAAAATTTAAAAGGCAAGAGACAGGATCTAAACATCTGGCCTGCCTGCAAAGGGGGTTGTGCTTCTCCAGGAGGTATTTTGTTTGGTCTGGATGTAATTCCTAGCACCTTTCAGTCGCATAGGTTATCCAAATCCTTCTGACAGCTGAACTGCCTCATCAGGACACAGAGTTGGGAGATCTGCGAGATACAGGGAGTCTCATCAGAGAGGAAGGAAATTATGGCTCTTTATGTGCCATAAGGATGCTTCCCTGTGGGATAGGTGGTTTTGGGGTGGGACAGCTTGTTTTGGGGCTGCAGTGTTGACATCATGGAGTTTTTATAATCCCATAGCGGGAAGGGGAGACAAATTGCTGCAGGTTTCAGGCTTTGTGTGTAACAGTGCCTTAAATCTCAAACTCTGTCAGTTTTTAATGGGCAGCATCTATCCCAATAAAAACCTTCCTCTCCCAAAACAGAGGTGGCAAGTAATCAGGGTGCTGGCAACAGCATTGGGTTGCTTAGGCTGAAGCACTGATTTATTAAGCTCAAAGTAGCAGGATTCATTACTTAGGGGTTGTGGTTCTTACCTTTCCAGTTCCCTTGTGCTCTAAGCCTCATAAGCAGGTGAATGGTTAGTCACCCCTGTCTGACAGCAGTTCACTTCCAAAAAGCAGCTCATTAAAGGCTGGAGCAGGTTTCTCTCCCTGTGTAGGTCTCAGGTACATAGTTTCCTCTTCAAGACATGGTTTAGTTGCAAACAAAATATAGAGGTGATGTCAGTCAAATTCCTGCCAAATGTCTCATTATATGAAGAGACTGTGTGGTCTGTTCCTCTCTCCTTGACTGCTGGAAAAGGCAGGATCTTCACTAAAGAGAAGGTAAAGTTCAGGCATTAAAAGGAAAAAACATGTCCATTAAATCATGGACTATCAGGTTTTCTTGTGTTTTCCCTTAACACACTCCATCTCTCTCCTGTTGGCATCACCGTTACTATTTTTTTTAAGTGCTGCTGTTCCAGCCCTTGCATCACCATGTTTCCAGTTTGTTACTCAGCTCTTACAAGGAGTTTTTAGTGCTGAGCAGCCTGGAAGGAAGTCTATTGGGCACTGTCAAGAGTCTGTGGGAGGGAGTGATGCAGAGTTGGCAGAGTTCTCTTCCCCATTTGCTGTGGGGCATTCGGGCTTTGCCTGCCCGGCCAGGTCTTAAAGTTCAGCTGCACAGAGTGTGCTTGGGACTTTTACCCACTCTACTGTTCTTGGGCATGTTCCCTTCTTATCTCTTCATCCTCCCTTCGTATGAGGCTGTGTGGTGGTGAGGCACAACTGCTTGAGTTACTGTGGAATCACAGAAGGACAAGGATGCACAGTGTCTTAGAGCCACACGAGCTTTGGCTGCTGGCTGCTGTTCATCCCTGCAGGACACACCTGAGCCAGGCTGAATCATGCCCAGTTCATGGTGTGTTTGGCACTCTGTGACTAAATCATGTCACTGAATTAGGTACTTGCATGAAAATCCCTTTCTGAAGCCACCCTACTTCTGGTGCGCTCTCATAACTTCATTCCTGTTGCATGGAAGTGGAATTTTCTCCAAGGCTTTGCTGCTCTGTGGTGCACGCTTGGACATTGAGAGAGCCCTTACACCCATGTTTAGAGCTCAGTGCTGTGAGAGTCCAGATGTTTTCCTGTCTCCTGACCCATCGGGTACAAACACTGAGCACCCGGAGTCTGATTCTGAATCTAACCAGTGGTGTCTGAAGATCATTTCAGGAGCTGATATGAGACTTAGCAGAAGTTTGGCGTTGTTTTCAGCTGAGGCAACAAAGAAACTGTTCTGCTTGTTTGTCCTCAGCTTTTGGAAATGTTCTAGGTATTGGTGGGACAGAGAGGAGACAACCTGTTGCCATCAGGTAACCACAAGCCAAGCCTGGGGACCTGGAGCTTTTTTAAGTTGGAATACAAAGATGCTGCATCTGAATCTCACCTCACTGCTGTTCTATTATGACACTTTTTATGGATACTGGATGGCACTCGACAGGAATGTATCCTTCCATAGGGGAAGCACATACCCATTGGATGCTGGGTTCACCTTGGACCGGGCCAAAAGGCTCTCAGCACCTCAGGGCTCCCTGTTATCCCAAGCTGGGTTCCACTAACACAGCTTCTACCCACCCTTGCCATCAAGGTGTTTTCAGTTTTCTTTGACCCATCTCCTCAACTTCACAAGGACTTTTCTTCTGGTGAGAGGCTTTTCCCCACCCCACACACACTGTGAGTGCTGCCTTGGCTCTAAACTTGATATTTGTGTTCATTTCTGAAGCAGAAGAAAGCACCTCATAGTTTGGAGACTACCAAGGTTTTTGGGGGTGGGGGAAGTTGTGTTTGGCTGCCAAGTTCACCAGTCTTTTCAGGCTGCCTGAGCCTGTCCACAATTTATCCCCTGCACTGCTTTTCCTTGCCAGACAGAGCACAGATAAAACAGTCATAGATGATTGAGGTGCATCTGTGTTAAATTAGGCTGTAAATCTGTAAAAGTGCTGTTGCTGCCAGTGATCCAAGGCTGCTCCAGAGCCTAAGCTCCCGTGGTGGTCTTGTCGAGGACTTTGATATCATTAACTGCAAACTACATCCATCAACCACCATGGATGCACCTGAATCCATGTGTTGTGGATTATTACTTGGTGATGGATGCAAATGATTGTCTATAAGTCATCTTTGCCCTTTTCTTCTTCAAATGCATTGCCTGGAAGGAAGGGGATGGTATAGGGACATCTGCACCTCTCTTTCTGCTGTTAAACTACCTGGTATTTTAAGAGGAAAAAATAAACCTACAGGTTTATGATGCCTGGACAGCAGAGAACTTCTGCAGGGTCTGTTGTAGAGCTTTTGCTGCTGGTGGGTTTTTCCTAATTTCCTCTGTAGCATCCCCATAAATGCATATTTCTGCTGAAACCTGATCTTACGTGGCCTTACACATCCTGTTTTGCAAGCAGAGATGGTATCCCGACCACCAGGCTCTTTGAGAAGCTGTTCAGAGATTGGACTTGATGATCTTGGAGGTCTTTTCTGACCTTAGTGATTCTAAACACCGGATGGTAGAGCTGGGGTCAGTTGCTGTCCTGTCAGGAGGTAGATGCTGAAAGTGCTGTCAGTGTGAGAGTCCCCTGCAGGCAGGGACAGCAGGATGCAGGAGCCCCAGGATGCAGGAAATGCAGCCCTGGGGCTGGTGGGGTGTATGGACCAAGCACCTGCAGGGATCACAGGGATGTGCTGCTCACAGCCAGGCATGGGATGGGATTTCTACAGAGGGATGTGAGTCTGATGTCTGCTCAAGCCTCAGAAGATACAGAGGCACTGATCTGGCAGTTGCACTTCAGCTTTTACTCTACCCAGCCTAAAAAAACCCTCAAAAATACGTAGCGCTCACGTTTCATGAGGGGATTTTTTTCATTTTATTCCAGCATTCAGCTGTTCCTTTAGCTATTCCAGCATAATCTGCCTCTTCATAGACAGCACTAACTCTCCTTTTCTGACAGATTATGGTCTGTAGTCCATTCTATAGGAATGTGCATCCCTGGCTGCTGGCACACGTTTGGCTGGGACTCAGTTCGGGGAGAGAAATCGATGAATTGATCTCACATCACACAAACCGCTTCCCTGGAAAATGCTCTATGCTTTGTTTTGACTCTGCTTTGTTTTGACTCTGCTCATGTGGAAGAACTAAATTTCCAACTAAATTAGTTTTTCCCTTGCAAACATTCCTGGCTTTCGTGCTGAGCTTCTGTAGAGGGGATTGGGAGCAAAGTTCAGGAATGAACTTAGAGAATGGGTGCTTGGATCACTCTCAGTGAAACAATCAACTGAGATCACTTGGAAAAGTAACTTGCCAATGTATTTAATTGGGGATTATACAATTAATGTGTTTTAGCATGTTCACAAGGTCTTAAAGGAAAAGAGCTCTTGAAAGTTCACTTCACTCAGATGGAAAAAGGCACGAGTTCGTGTGGGTTCATCCCTGTTTGTAAAAACTGTAATTGGAGGATGCAAACTTGACAGTCCTGGGCATTCATGAGTAGTGAATGAGTGTAGTGATCTGCAGTTGTCCATCCTTCTCCCTTCCCAGCAATATAGACTTAAATATAATTTGTGTGCCTCATTATTTTCTGCCTGTGAAGCACCGAGCAAAACTAACTGCACGAGCTGAAGATTAAATTGTTGGGTCAAATGATTCAACAGACGCAATTCATAATATTTAAAAGGCATCTGCAGCCTCCAAGGTTGGGAAGAATCTCCCAAGTGAGGGGCATCTGACGTGACGTGCACCTGCTTGCTGTAGTTGGCAGCCAGCTTTGTCACTGCTGTTCCCAGCTCTAAATTGCAACAGAGAATTTTGACCTACTTTTTCAGTTTTTCTGTTGTTTTGCACAACATTGAGGACACTGAAACCAGGTCAGTGTAGTGCTGGTTGGGGAAGCACAGATAAATGCTGATCTCTGTGTAGAGGTGCTGCTGGGGTACAGTGGGGGAGTTGGAATATATCCAGTGGAAGATCCTTGAAGTAACCAGAAAGCTCTTGAGTGGGAGATGAAAAGGCAAAAAAAACCCCAAAAAATATATTTCTCATGTCTGAGTGGGGAAAGTATTTGACCTTTCATCCTCTCTTCCTTGGCTTGGTAATAGCCCAGCACCAGAGCAGGGCCCTCTTCCAGGTAACTCCAAGAGTGTGGATCTGCTGGAGGGCAGGAAGGTTCTGCAGAGGGATCTGGACAGGCTGGATCCATGGGACAAGGCCAGTGGTGCAAGGGTCAATAGGGCCAAAGGCCAGGTCCAGCACTTAAGTCACAATAACCCTGTGGAACATTCCAGGCGTGGAGCTGGGGCTGGGAGGCTGCCTGGTGGGAAAGGAAAGGACCTGTAATGGTTGGCATGAGCCCAGGGGCCAAAAAACCAGCAGTGTTCTGGTGATAGCAATAGCGTGATCAGCAGGACCAGGGTAAGGACTGCCCACCTGTGCTGGGCACTGCTGAGGCCACACCTGGAATCCTGGGGTCACTTTTGGACCTCTCACAGCAAGGAAGGCATTGAGGGCCTGAAGGGTGTCCAGGGAAGGGAACAGAGCTGGGGAAGGAGCTGGAGCACCAGAAGCAGCTGAAGTAGCTGAGGAGGCTCAGCCTGGAGAAAAGGAGGCTCAGGGGGGACCTTCTGGCTCTGCACAACTCCCTGATGGGAGGGGATAGCCAGGGAAGGGGGGTCAGGCTCTGCTTCAAGGGAGCAAACAACAGGACAAGAGGAAATGGCCTCAAGCTGTGCCAGGGGAGGGTTAGTTTGGGTATTGGGGAAAAGTTCTTCATAGAAAAGGTTGTAAAGGATTGAACAGGCTGCCCAGGGCAGTGGTGGAGTCACCACGCCTGGAAGTGTTGAAAAGATGTGTGGATGTGGCACTTGGGGACATGGTTAAGTGGGGGTCTGGGCAGTGCTGGGTTAATGGTTGGACTTGGTGACCTTAGAGAGCCTTTCCAACCTTATGGATTGTGTGATTCTAAGAGAGGATATTTGGTAATCTGTTCATTTGTCTCCTCAGGAGCAGGGCAAATCTCAAAACTCTTCTTTTCTCGTTATTAGAACTGTGACTTTGCCAGGAGTAAGTAATGGGATGGCTGCAGAAGAAGAAAATTTTGTTGTGGCCAGTTGGTAGGACAGCAGCAGGATAAGAAATGCAACATCATGGAAGTGGGTAGATAAAAGCAGTGGGATGAGAAGGCTTTAAGGGATGTGAAGCCTGTGGAGATGTGGCTCCATGCAGAAGACAGCAGAGAACAAAGGCTTTCCTAATTGCACTTTAATAAAGGGAGAGCATTGACAGCTTGGAAGCTATTAATGTGAGGCAGAGCATACAAAGCCAGCTTGATCCTCTAAACTTAGGGGTGTAAGCTCATAAAATGAGCTGGTAGATGCTAAAAACATGAGTGAACACATCATGTATGTCCTGGTTTCAAAATGTTTCTCCTTACCTGCAGCTTGGCTGCTCTCCCTTTTCCAGAGGGTGAGTGCTTTGTCCCAGTCTGTGGCAAAGCCAGTGAAGTTTTCTGCTGCTGAAGGCTCTACTTTTTACACAGTGTGAGGGTGGAAGCTGGTGAGCTCATATCTCTGTGTTTATAACATGTCAGTTGAGAGCCCTGGAGGATTTTCTGCTCTTTGAAGTCATGTGGGAAGTAGCAGATCTTGTCTGGAAAGTGCTCTCCACATCAGGAGACTTACCAGACGTCTTTACACAGGCACGTGGGGTGGATGTTGGAAAACCCAGTGGGAAGGCATGTGCCTTGTCCTAAAGCAGTGATCTTGGAGCTGCTTTGAGGAATTGTGGTCTTGTGTCTGTAGAGAGCGGGGTGAGTTCACCCATCCCAACAGAAAATGGGGCCTTCTTGGATGTCTCTTCTTAAAATGTTTAAAAAGGAATTATGGGGCTGAATTCCTGCTTTTTAGGGTGTTGCTCCATCCACCAGGCATTTGCAGTTTTGTTTCTGGCATGTAGTGACTCCTTCACGGATCAAAACCACACACAGACCTGGACCAGGCCTGCTTGCTTCAGTTTGAAGAAGGAGGATGTTCATTGACTATTTCAGTTTGGCCAGATTTCTGAAATTGTGCCACAAACCAAGACTTTGACAAAACTTGTTCCTGTCATGGGAGGGTCTCCAGAGTAACTCAAGGAAGTCAAAGAAGTTTTGAGTTCAAGGGAAGTGAGCTTTTCCTTTGGGGAACAAGGGAAAGGGGGAACACGAATGGCTTTGGCTTCTTTACACCAACCTGTCATTTGAGATGTCCTTTCTTACATCTGAAGGGCTCCCCTGAAAATTTGTGTGGCTGAGAGCAGTGTCTCTGTGCCATTTATTAAACACTCCTTTACACTGGATCGTAGATATCAACACAAACAGCAGCTGCCCTCCAGACCTGCCTGGAATTGTTCCAGTCCACGTTGGACCAGGCTTGGAGCAACCTGGTCTAGTGGAAGGTGTAGAAGGGGGTAGAACAAGATGAGCATTAGGGTCCCTTCCAACCTAAACCATCCCATGATTCAATACCACCTGGAAGCTGGTTTCTAGCTGTAGTGCTGTGGGTTTATCAATGGAGGAGAGATCGTGCACAGATTTGGGTCTAAGTGTTTGGAAGCGTGTAGGATACAGTGCTGTTGTTTTTTACTTAGCTAACTGTGCTGCAAATAGTTTCCTTTCAAGCCTGTGTCTTTCCTTAAGTAACTGTTCCTGTGTCTCCAGCTGTATTGTAGTAAAATCAATCCTGGAATTGGGCTGATTCACCATTAGGGAAATATCTTCATGCAGCTCCGTTCAAATGGAAGTAACTTTGAGGAGCAGTCTTGCTGAGTGGGTGGAAAGGTAGGAAGGAATCATTATAAAAAAGTTTGAATCATGGCAGGAAGTCATCCTGGTGTTCTGAGCAGCCTTTAAATATTAATGTGACTGACAGTCTGGTCTTCATTCTTCGGCTGCCTCTCCTCCAAAGCCGAGTGCTGCTGGTCCTCAAAGGCCATATTTGGTGCCATATTTACTACCTAGGCTTTTAGTAGGTGATAATGATGGTGTAAGATCTTTGTGTGATCCAGTGTGCTGGCAGCTGGGCTCTGCTCCTCGGCTGGGCTGTGATAAAGAGCTTCTCAGAGGCATGGTTCACTTACCTCTTGCTGCTCTGAATTCCTGTTTGCAGGAGGTTTTCAGCTGAGAGAGGATGGTTGGTGTTTGCAGACTGTCAGGCGTGACCTTTCCATCCTTCTCCCCAGGGAGACCTGATCCAGATGGGGAGCGGGGGAAGGATGGAGGCGCAGGAGCTCATCACCGTTAACATTTTACTTTGTGAGCCAGAGGGTGTGTGGTGGGACTTGTGCTTGATTTGCCTGAGGTTAATGGGGTTGCTTGTCCCATCTGAGATGTGCTGAGCAAAGTATAAACTGGGCAGGGTTTGTGCTCTTGCTGGAGATTTCTTTCTCTTTCTATTTCTGAGGTTGTAGGTAGTTCTCTGTCATAAATTATTCAGTCTTGATTGAAATAATGACTTTGGTCTCCAGGGGGAAAATATTCTTCTCTGGCTTTGGCGGGTTCGAGTGTGTTTTCCACACACAAATTAGTTACTGGGGTTTTTTTTACTCATAGAATTCCTGTATCCTGCTCATCTTTCTTAGTGATACAACCCTAGGAACACTCCAGCATAATGGAATCATTTAGGTGGGAAAAGCCCTGTAAGATCACTGAGTCCAGCCGTTGTCCCAGCACTGCCAAGCCCGTCACTAAGCCATGTCCCCAGGTGCCAGACCCATATGTTGTATTACATGGAAGATGATAGCTTTAACTGGAAATAAAACATTTTACTGGAATGTTCTGTGTCTACTTCTCTTGCCATAGCAGAGATAGATCAAACAGACAGACTAAAACTTGCCATGCTTCAGTTTTATTTTTTTCAAAATTGTATGAGAAAGACCTGTGTGAGTAAATCCACCTCCTACTAGAAATCGTTCTCACATTTGGTTTGGGTTCAGCAGTAAAACTCCGTAGTTTCACTGATGGTTCTTTTTCATGTTGTTTGTTTTGAAGCCAGTCTCTTCTCCCGGGACAGCCTGGGGTGGGGTCCAGTCAAAGTGATTTTCTGATATCTGATAGAGCCTCATCACTGCTCCTGCCGACTGGTTTCACAGGGCAAACACATCTCTGCTGTGCCTGTGCCAAGCGTGGCAGCTGAGAATGTGTGGGGATGTCTGTGATGAAAAACCAGTTCAGCCAGTTCACCGGTAACGGATGCTTCCTGCTTATCCATATTCAGTTCTGAGTATTAAATCTGGAATTAATTTGAGGGACAAGTAAAGCTTGGTAATGCTAAATAATTTCTTGTACATGAACATCTCCAGCTCTTTTGTCCAGGCCAGAGGTGCAAATGGTGTTTCACACATTGCTTGGGAGCACGTTGGGAGCTTGTCACTTCGGTTTATGGCCAAACTGGTGGTGTGGCTGAGACATGGAGGTTCTCAGGTGACCTGGTGATTGTCAGACCTGCTGGATATGCTGCAGACATGCTGTGTGACGTTTTCTGCAGGGATCCACAGCTGTCCCAAGTGACGAGGAGAATGCCAGTACCTAAAGGGGACGGAAGTACAGGAAAGCTGAGGAGGGATTTGTTACAAGAGCAAGAAGTGATAGGACAAAGGGGCTTTAAGCTGAAAGGACGTGTTTAGATTGGATATTAGGGAGAAATTGTTCCCTGTGAGGGTGGGCAGGCCCTGGCACGGGTTGCCCAGAGCAGCTGTGGCTATCCCTGGATCCCTGGAAGTGTCCAAGGTCAGGTTGGATGGGGCTTGGAGCACCCTGGGATAGTGGAAGGTGTCCGTGCCCATAGCAGAGGATGAAATGAAATGAGATGGGCTTTAAGGTCCTTTCCAACCAAACCATCCTGGGATTCTGTGATTCTATAAATATTCAAGAACTGGAATTTCCAATGGGTAGTTCCCTGCATTTTGTGGATTCAGCATAAGTGACCCCCACCTTCTATCCAGGTGTCTTAGGTCAAACAAAAAGTCTCCAGAAATAGAAGTGTTCCACAGCTGGAGGCCAGGGAAAGCATAGTCACATTTCAGAAGGTTTCGTGCTTCTGTTCTATGTGGATAGGTAATAATCCTTGTCTTTTATTTCTGGATAACTGGAAGTAAGTAGCTTAACTTCATCCTCTGGTGGACCAGAGGATCATCACTGAAAAGGTTAATGGTTGGACTCGATCGTCTTGGGGGTCTTATCCAACCTTAATGATTTCATGGCAAAATGAACGGAAGGAACTCTTGCTAAGCCCTCTACAGAGGCATTGTTGCAGGAGAACTGAGCCAGTTGTCTGAGTAAAGTAACTTCTGAGCCCTTGTTTACATGGTTGTGTTTCTGGGTGTCCTTCCACGGGACTCTTGGTTGCGTGGTCTCGTTGAGCACTTGTGTGATTGCTTTAGAGGCATCGGAAGTAGGACACAAACCTTGTTGGTAAAATTATACAGGAACTGTTTTATTCACATCTGGAAAATCTGAATGCAGCAGTGTTCCTGGACCTTTATATCCTGGGATATGGGGGGTAGTTCCAGGTGTGTTTATTCTAATTCTTGCTTGAGAACTGCACCCCAAGAGTGCCTGATACCATCTCCTGAAGACATCCTGCAACCTTTCCCTTTATCATGCTAATTTCTTGAGAAGTGAGGGGAAGCTCAACCACCATGCTGGTACCTCTGGACTGTCCTTGTGGGGCTGGACCTCCTGGGTCCTTGCACCTCCTGCCAGTCTCCTTTGGTCTTGTTCCTGAGCACAGAAGAACCTTTTGGCCTGCAGGGGTTGAGAAGCATCTATGTTTTGTCCCCTTTAGACTGTTATCAGCTTTTTAAAAATAATTAATCGTGCTTTGCCCTCTTCATTTTGGTCATCTCTGTAGGACAGCAGTTTGAATTAGTAAATATATTTGAGGTTGATTTGAAGTTGGACTTCAGTGATCCTTGTGGATCCCTTGAACAACTTAGGTTATTCAAGATAATCTAGATTGACTTGAAAAGAGGTAAAAGCAAGGGGAATTTTATTTAAATGCTACAAAATTTTCTCCCCTTGGCACCTTTCATTGGCCCCTTCTTATTTTTTGTCTGAGTTTTCTGTAGTACTTGATAAATGTATGAAGTGAGGAAAAACCAAACCTACACTTCACAGGGGCTTTAAAGGTGGGATGTTGTTTCCTCTCAGTGTCCACCTGACATGCTGGTGTAGTTGGAATGGCTTTGGTTACTGCATGTGGTGTCAGTCCTGATAGCTCCAGTGCAATCATGGAATTACAGACTGGTTTGGGTTGGAAAAGACCTTAAAGCTCAGCTGGATCCACCACAGCAATGGGCAGGGACACTTCCCACTAGACAGGTTGCTCCAAGCCCCATCCAGCCTGGCCTGAGACACTTCCAAGAATGGGACGAGTAGCAATGGTTGGATGGGCAGCACTTACATTTCTTCATGACATCAGGGCTTTTTATCAGAAAGTTGTTAAGAAAATGATAAAGTTTTCCTATAGCTGTTAAATTCCTCAAGGCCAGGAAAGTTCTGGATGCTGGCCCTGTTGCACCTTTCTCACCTGGTATTTTAAAATAATGATTTTTATTTCACGTATCTCTTCTTTTCCCCAGGTAAGGAACCAAAAGCAACCTGCCTTTATTGAATTCTCAAGAACACAGCCGACCCTTCAGTACATTGTCAAGATGCATTAGAAAACTGGATCTGGTGCCAAAAGAACTCCATGAGTTTCCATGACTCTCTTGAACTCCAACGCAGATACTTTTGGATATAAATTTCTGTTCTAAGGAGAAGAGTGTGCACTCCAACTGCTTTCTGCCAGCTTGCTGGCAGAGGTATTTCACTAAGATCATGGACCATCCTAATAGGGATAAGGATGAAAGGCAGCGGACCACGAAAGGAATGCCGGGAAGGAGTGGGCACGGTTCTCGGCCAAGCTCTTCGGCATCTTCCGGCGTTCTTATGGTGGGACCCAACTTCAGAGTGGGCAAGAAGATTGGGTGTGGGAACTTTGGAGAACTCAGACTAGGTAAGAAGCAAGCATTTTAGTGGCCTGCATTATGCAAATTAGCATTTCACCACTGGAATATAAATACATAGAAACTTACCCTGGCTCGAGAAATGCGTGCGCTGTCTTGTTTCCCAAGTGCTGAGCTGCCTTATCCGAAGCTTCTGACTCAGAAGATGTAACTCTTAGCATGATTTTGATTTGCATAAAGTCAAAGGGAATACACTGGAGAGGCCAAAGATGCAAATTTTGAACAATCCCAACAAATAACGACTGTTCACAGCACTGAATGTCTTACCTAAGGTGAAAAGAAAATCTTAACTGAATTGCTAAATCTCGCTCTCAATTTTTTGTTTATAAGCTAGAACACCCATTTAAAGGGGTGGATGAGACTCTTTCCCAGCACTCAGACTCAATTCCATGTCCTTCTCTAACCTCACTGCCCTGATTTCAGCCCCATCACTGTCTCCCTGCTCTGCCTGTGTGCTGGACTTGCTGGCGAGGAGCAGGATGTGCCGAGTGGCCATCTGGCTCCCTCAGCCGGCCCGGCAGCCCGACATTTGTTCATGGTCTGTTGGTTTCCTAACCACGTCTTGCAGCTGGTTGCCCAAAACAGATGGTTCCACTGATGCATTGTTTGCGTAGGACTACTTGAGAGGCCAGTGCAGAGCAGTGCACTGGGCTCTTAAGTCATCCTAAAAAAACAATGGTTGTGTTTTAAATGAGATGGGGGAAGCAGCTGGTGTTGCTTCGCATAACTCAAGGGTCATAACACTACTGATAGTGTCTTTGTAGATTCCTGTTCAGAATCTGTCATCTTAAATGAATCTGTGTGATTTCCCACTCTGAGGTTGGGTTATTGCATCAATATATGTGCTGCTGTTCCATGGTGGGAAGATCAACCAGCTCACTTCTGATGTGTCTCAGTAAATGGGTATTTTGGTTTCAGCATTGCATCAGAGAAGTTTTATTGATTCACCTGAGCAGAGATAACACTCCTAAGGTGGAGAGAAACCAAGGGTAAGGGTGAAAACTCCCACCTTCCTGCACATGAGTATAACTGGCAGCTAAAGATAAATTTGGATCCTTACAGTGACATAACACGAATTGCTCTATTGGATTCTCAAAGCCCCCCCAGCAGCAAACGTCACGATCCAGGATCCCCAGGGAGATGTTGAATTGCTTTGTAATCCAAGCTCTGCTCTGAGCTTTAGCAGCTGTAGTGGATCCCTCTGGATATATGGCTCTTGAGTTTATTCAGCTGGTGCCCAAATCACAGAATCACAGACTGGTTTAGGTTGAATGGCACCTTAAAGCTCATCCCATCCCACCATGCCATGGGCAGGGACACCTTCCACTATCCCAGGTTGCTCCAAGCCCCATCCAGCCTGGCTTTGGACACTTCCAGAGATCCAGGGGCAGCCACAGCTGCTCTGGGCAACATGTGCCAGGGCCTCACCAACCCTTACAGGGAACAATTCCTCCCCAGTGTCCCATCTAACCCTGCCCTCTGGAAGTGGGAAGCCATTCCACCTGCCTGTCCCAAGTTCCTCTCCAGCTCTTCTGGAGCCCCTTTAGACACTGGAAGGGGCCCCAAAATCTCCCTGGATCCGTCTCCTCTCCAGCTGAGCACCCCCAGCTCTCCCAGCCTGGCTGCAGAGCAGAGGGGCTCCAGCCCTCAGAGCATCTCCATGGCCTCCCTTGGACTCTTTCCAGCAGCTCCAGGTCCTGCTGCTGTTGGACCCTGGGCTGGAGGCGGTTCTGTAGGTGCAGTCTCACCTGAGTGGGGCAGAGGGGCAGAATCCCCCCCTCCCCTGCTGCCCACACTGCAGGGAGGCAGCTCCTGTTTCCAGGATTCTTTTTCACATTTCTCAAAATTTTAGTGGTATTGGGTTTGTGACTCATGTAAAGTTTCATGGCATGGACTTTACAGAAGAGATTTCACTTTTGAAAAAGTCAATTTACAGAGAAATTCAATTTTAAATTGCAACACCTGCTAATTGAGTGGGGGTTTTTTTTTTTTCATAATACATGTTTTGTTAATGCTAGTGTACTAAAAATTTAGGCAATGAGCCACACGTACTGATAACAACAATTTGTTGTAAGGTTCTTACAGAAGCTGTATTACTCTTTTTTATTTCATTTCTCTTGCTTTTTGGCAGTCACTATCACTTTAAGAGTTCCTGTTTGCTCAAATAGCAGCTATTTCTCTTGCACAGCCCATGGTAATTATCGCTGGGGGGAAGGAGAAGCAGCAGCTGAAATCCGAGCACACGAGTCTCTGATAACAGTTCCGTCCTGCGAAGATGAATGATGTGCCCTCTGCTTTTTGCCTCTTTTTTATGTGGTTTCAGAGCAGTTAAGCACCAATATCACAGGCAGAACAAAGTCATGCACTGATAAGCAAAGGGAAAATAGGCTTTTCCAATTCCCTGAAGAATTTATCTATTTTCAGGTGTTGTGTTTCAGTTTAAGCCTCTCTTGTTTGATTCTTCAGGGAGGAGATGGCACTTACCTAATGAAGCTGTTTGCTGTGTATATCCAGCTCACTGCTCAGGGTTGATCTCTCTTCCTGAAAATACAGATCACCCAAGGATACGACTTTTTTGGAGCACGTGGGAGCAGCACTGTTGGATTCTAGCCCTCAAGGAGCTGAGATGGGGAGATGAACACAAAACTTAGCATTTGATATAGGACCGGGGAAATGGCCACAAGTTGTACCAGGGGAGGGTAAAGCTGGATATTAGGAAAAAAATTCCTCGCTGAAAGGGTGGATGAGCATCGGAGCAGGCTCCTCAGGGAAGCTTTGAAGTCACCATCCCTGGAAGTGTTCAGAAAAGGAGGAGATGTACCACTGCACAGTGTGGTTTAGTAGGAATGGTGGGACTTGTTCATATGTTGGCCTTGATGATCTTGGACATCTTTTACAAAATTAATGATTCTGTGACCTGGCCCAGAGTAATACACAGAAATGGGGTAAAGCAGTGGCTGTTCCTTCAGACAGGCTGTAGAGTAGAGGGTCTGCAAGAGCTCTGCATGTACTAGCAGAAATATAGTGCCAGTCCCCACGTCAGACCCTGCATGGGTTTGGGGGTTCATGGGGATTTGACCTGTTGTATGGAGTGCTGTGATCAGCCATGGCATCCAAGATTTGGGTGAATCCCCAAAATCTCTCTGCTGGCTTGCTCCAGAGAGCGATCTCCCCCTTGGTTGTGCTGTCACACTGCCCAAGCTGCAGTGGTTTACTCTCCCTCCTCCTCCCAGGCAGAGCAGGGTGCACAGAAGAGCAGAGGCTCACAGGAGGCAGTGACCTGCCCACGGAAACAAGCCCTGAGCAGCAGCTGCACCTTCACTCAGCATGACCAAAGACTTGTAGCACAGTGAGGGGAAGTAACTGTGCTGGCAAAAGCCTTTCAAGCTGAGGCAATGCTTTTGATGGAGCAGTAAGGCCATGCCTTAGTTTTGGGTAGTTCCACTGACAATTATGAACTACATATTCCAGAGGAGAAGGGATGCATTACATCACCAGCATTCACGTGGGAAACTTCCCCGAGAGGATTTCTCAAGGCCTTGGCAGTGAGATGTGGTGAATGTATGGATGGATTTGAGCAAAGAAGCCCAAAAAGATCCATCCCCAAAGTGATGCATCTGCACAGAGGCCAGATTATTGGGTACTTGGGACATGCCTGATTTGCTGTCCCTTCCAGAGCAGATCTGAAACTCACAGCTCCTGGTGTAGGTGCTTCCCAGGACCTGCTCCTGACCTGCCCTCCACATCTAACGTTATTCCACTCAAATCATGACTTGTTATTTTGGAATTACAGCCCAGTATCAGATGCTATTATCATGTTTAAGTATTTATTTTACTGGTTTACTTGTTTTGAAACAGAGTTCCTGGTTTCAGACCACAGCCTGGGAGGCAGCTGGGTAATTCTCACTTTTGGGAACATCTTCCAAGTTCCAGTGGAACTGCTCTGACCTGGCAACCTACAAAAAAGCAGCTTTTCTGCTGGTTTGGGGCCTTCTGCTCTTCTAACATTTTTTCCAGTTTCAAGCAGGGTGAAAAACTGTGTTAACTGCCTTTTTAAATGATACTTCAACACTGTTTTGAAAATGCCAGATAATGTTTCAATTAGAGCAAAAATATCTGGGCTCCAGTCTACAGCTCTGGGGCCACAACAGCAGGAGGAGGACGTGGAGCTGCTGGAACAAGTCCAGGGGAGGCCATGGAGATGCTTTGAGGGCTGGAGCCCCTCTGCTCTGGAGCCAGGCTGGGAGAGCTGGGGGTGCTCAGCTGGAGAGGAGAAGGCTCCAGGGAGATTTTGGGGCCCCTTCCAGTGCCTGAAAGGGGCTCCAGGAGAGCTGGAGAGGAACTTGGGACAGGGGCCTGGTATGCCACAAGAAGAGGGAATGTGTTCCCACTGCCAGAATGGAATATTGGGAAGAAATACTTTCCTGTGAGGGTGGTGAAGCCCTGGCATAGGTTGCCCAGAGCAGCTGTGGCTGCCCCTGGATCCCTGTGAGTGTCCAGGGCCAGGCTGGATGGGGCTCAGAGCACTCTGGGCTAGTGGGAGATGTCCCTGCCCATGGCAGGGGTGGGATGGGATGAGCTTTAAGGGCCCTTCCAACCCCAACCATTCTGGGGTTTGACTCGGAGGAGGGGAAGAGGCAGTTTCAGGGAGCAGGACAAAGCTGGAGCTGCCCGTGGGGCTGATTTGCTGGTACCTAATGCAGAGCAGATAATCCAACTGTATTTAGATTTCCTTCCCTTAATGTCCTCACCTCTTCTCCCCCCCAGCTGTTGGCTGGAGCCCTGCTCTATCTCAGAGGGTGCAGGGGTTTATCTGCCACCTGCTTTTCCATGGGTTTGGCCTGTGAGCTCTTTCAATGCTTCCTGGTGTCAGCAGGTTCCTGATGAAACTGCAAAGTCTCCTTTCCACCCTTAATTTCTAGTCTCGGCATAATATTATGTCTTTTTCTAAAAGATTGCAGGAAATACATGGAAACCTCCCCTGTGTGTCAGGGGTTAATGCTGGGGCTCAGCTTTCAGCTCTGCTGGCAGAAAACACCCCCTCTGAGGATATTTAACCTCACATTTAAACCCTGTCCTGTGTTAAAGAGCATCACCAGGTACCTGAACAGGTTGGAGCTATGATGTCTTCTATTCCTGAGGGATGTTAAAATAATCTGCTTGGTGCAGACTGGGCCTGGGAACACCCAGTCACAGATTTAGAGGCCAGAAGTACCCTGAGTGATACAGCAGGGAAAGCATCAGAAGAAGTTAAATGCAGAAAACATGAAGCTGTTATAAAGTAAACTAAATTTCCCCTGATATTTCAGGATTTAAAGATGACTGTGTGTCTTCTCCCATGTTCATAATGTCTTTAATTGTATTGAGTCTCCCCGTGCTGTTGTATCCTGTGCTGAGGAGGAGGTGGAAGGTTTTTTAATGTTGTCATGTGGATATGGAAGAGCTACTCCAGCTCCCACCTGCTCTGAATGATGTCACTCTGTGTCCTGGGCTTTCTCAAGAGCTAGGCTGTCCAAGCACCAATATCCATTACAGGAATTAGAAAATAAATGAGTAAGAGAGCTGAGCAAAGCTGA
Organism: Irena cyanogastra; assembly: GCA_013397155.1. NCBI lineage: Eukaryota > Metazoa > Chordata > Aves > Passeriformes > Irenidae > Irena > Irena cyanogastra. The sequence goes on along the minus strand of VWZV01008161.1, from coordinate 408,068 downwards.
TGCTACAAATAAGCTCTGATATAACTTCCATCCTGGATTGCTCCTGAATTTTTTGAGTTGCTCAGTAAAAGCATGACTTGTGCTGTGACACTGATGACAAAGGTCAACATTTCCCTAAATAAATCCACAAGGAGCTTTTGTGGTGGGGGCTTCCCTCCTCGAAGGGGACAGTGGGACTAGAGGAGGCCAAGAGGGTGTCAGGGTGGTGGGACAGAGGGGGTCCAGGGACTGCCCAAGCATCCTTCCCCCTGGTATCTCTTCCAGGAGAGTTTGCTGTCAGGCATGAGCCAGGTGGAGGAGGAGGGGGAGTGACTGCTCAGATTGCCAGGCAGAGGAAGCAGAGGACATTGAGTGATACGATAAGTGGCAGTGTCAGAGCACAGGGAGAGATGCTCTGTGACACAGAGCTGTGCATCACTGCCTCAGATCTCTGGGGAGGCCCAGGGCTTGCTTCAAACACCAGACAGGCTCCTGGAGGAAAATTCCCCTCCAGCTGTAGCACACGTGGGTCCTAGCTCTGGTTCTGTGCACCAGGAGCTGGATTTGAGCTCAGCTTGTGCTCGTCTCACACTCCTGCCCCTCCTGCTTCCCGGAGCATGATCAACCTAGTGAAACTCCCTGCACATCCCAGGATGAGATTGTTCAGTGTCCAGCAGATCCAAGACATTTCCAAAAGCAGTGACACTGACTCTTCATTTTTTGTTCCCCAGACTTTTTTGGCATCGTGGATAATGAATCCTGGTGTGTCTGGGATTCCTCCTTTAACACGTGCATGGAGTGAAAGTGCTGCCATAAAACACAATTGCCTTGTGCTGAGTGGAAGGTGTTATTTGCCTGCCCTGCTAAACTGCTGCAAACTGTTCATTATTTTGATTATTTTCAGGCTTATGCTTTGTTAAAGGCAGGAACTTCAGGGAGAATTGGGAAAACAGCCCTTTGGCATCAGTGTCATTATTTCTCCTTGTGCCTCGAGCTGCAAGTGTTGAATGTGGAACTAAAAGATTTTTTTCTTCTCCCTTTGCAGGTAAAAATCTCTACACCAATGAATATGTAGCGATCAAACTGGTAAGTAGTAGCTTCAGGTGTCTTTAAATTACTTGTACTTCATCTTAAAAATTCAGACCAAAAGCAAAATTTTCAGTTTGGACTCAGTGGTGCTCACACCCTCAGCTGGGAATGACTTACTAAAACTAAGCTAAGTTCTTAAAAGCACTAAAAGCAGGGGAAAAAAACATCCTTCCGCCTGCTGAAGGTTTTTGGTACCTAAAGGATCTGTAGCTGTCTTAGAGCAGTGAGAGCCTTGTTCCTCTGCCCACTTCCCAGTGAAGGGCACTGGGGTTGGGTTTGCCACCTCCTGCCTCTCCACGGCTCAAACCGTTCCATTCAGGACTCCAAGAATTCTCCAGAATGTTTGGTTAGGAGCATGGCACTGTGCAGCCTGGTGGTCCATGTTTTTGGAGTCAAGAGGCAGGAAAGAGGGTGTTACTTTGGTTAAAATTCCCTGGGAGAGCAGAGTACAGATCAGTCTGACGTGATACTGAGAGACTGCAGATGCAACAGGCAAAACAAGATCCCATTTGGTGAAGGTCAGTCCTTCCTCTGGCTGCCTTGGGTTGCAGAGAAGAAACAGTCTCATCATCTATGGAATCTGAGGGATGGGGAACTCCCTAACTTGTAGCTCTTCTGCATTTATAAACTCACAGCCTGGTAGTTTGTGTGTAGGCTTTAACTTTTCCTATCTGTAAACTCAGACTTCCATTAGTCCCTTGGGGTTTCAGATTTGATTCTTCACCTGATGTGCTGAGTTCTCATGCTAACGCTCTTCAAACACAATCCAAACCCTAAAAACTGAAGTTTTAAAGTTGTGATGCTAATTTGATACCAGTTTGCCCATTTGATGCTATCTGACAAAATGACAGGAATCCCTCTGGTGACAGGATGGACTTGGTGCATTAATTGTGATCACATTTGAGTGCCTCAGATTCCATATCTCTGGCATTCCCCTTATGATGTGTAGTAGATGAAAAATAATTACAGCTTTGCAGGAGGGACTTGTTTTCACACATGTTGGCAAATGTCAGAAGATGTTCCCTGAAGTAAGTAAATAAATGCCTGCAGAGGAATTCAGGAACACAGTATCCCAGATGGGGTCTGGGTATCCTGGAAAGGACCTTAAAGTTCCATCTCATTCCACCCACTGCCATGGTGGAACACCAGGGACACCTCTCACTATCCCAGGGTGCTCCAAACCCCATCCAACCTGGCTTTGGACCCTTCCAGGGATGGGGCAACCACAGCTGCTCGACAACCTGTGCCAGGGCCTCAGCACCCTCACAGAGAAGGATTTCTTCCCAATATCCTGTCTAACCCTGCCCTCTGGCAGTGGGAAGCCATTCCCTGTGTCCTTTTCCCTCCACCCCAGTCCCTCTCTAGCTCTCCTGGAGCCCCTTTAGGCACTGACAGGGCTCTGAGGTCTCCCTGGAGCCTTCTCTTCTCCAGGTGAGCACCCCCAGCTCTCCCAGCCTGGCTCCACAGGAGATGCCCTTGATATGGATGCACATCAGAAAGAAGAATTGTTGCTTTTTGGCCATAGAAAATGTGCTGTGTACACAGACAAGGTATTTTATTGAGGCAATAATGCTTCTAATTTGCTTCCAAAGATAATCCGACAAAGTTGTTGCATTGGAAACCGTAAGTTAAAACACAGCTATGCTAGTCTAGCTAGGGTGCTTTTTTCTCTCAAAAAAGTGGCTGCAGTGACATCTCTCAGTAACCTGAAACTTTTCCATATGGCAGGACTCAATGGCATTGCCTCATGGCTGCCTCAATCTGACCTGTTTTTCTGGTCACATTCTTTCTTCCTTTTTCTTACTATTTTTTTCCCCCGAATATCTGCATGTTAAAGCAGTTACTCTGCAACACTCTCCAGTTTCATTTGCCCTGTTGTGATCCAGGCTTAAAAATCTCAGGGCTTTCTTATGTGAGGGGTTGGAACTGCCATCTGATGGCCATCCAGGTGTCCATATGTGTGCTCTGTTTTGGAGAAGTTTAAGGAGGGATCAGTAGGAGAAATGGGGCTTTCTTGGTCTCCTAATCTTAGACAAAATTCCACAGGAATAAGAATGACTCAGCCTCCTCAGCTGCAAATACACTTCTCTTACATGCAGACTTAACTGCTATTTTCTTTATCCTTCAAATAATTGGTGGATTAGTGGTGGAGTAGCTGTAAGATGTACTTATAGGCAACATTTTCTTTTATCTTCATTGTTGGACTGACTCAAAGCACTGCTCCAAGTCCTTCAAGCAGTGAGATTGTCTTCTGCCACTGCAGCCCTGCTGTCTCAGCTATTCCTGCCTCCTATAACAAAATTAGAGCTGGGAAATGAGGGAATTGTGTGATGGATACCAAGGGCCCACCAGAAAGTGCTGTGAAATTCCATACTAATGTCTCATGGTTTCTTTTTGGGACTGGGGCTACACCTTGGAAAACTGCTGGCAGTGGAGATTGGTCCTTGTGTTGATTGGTGTGGTGTCACCATGTAGCTTCTGGTCCTGCTCTTCAGCTGACTTGCTTGGTCAGGGACATCTGGTTTGCTCTTCTGAGGGTTTTCAAAGCTGCACTGCCCACAACAGGAATTTCTTCCCTGGGAGAAGCCAGCCTGGTGCCATCCAGCTGCAGTCAGAGCACAGGCACCAGCCCATCCCCTCACAGCAATGATGACACCGTTGGTTCCAGCTGTGGATTTTCTCCATTAGGCAGTAGCAATTCAGTTATTTTTACTTCAAACACAAAATCTGCCATCATCCCTAAGCCCTTGGCCTACAGGACAACCATCTGTGCTGGTATGATCTTCTCAGAAGCTGCCATGACTCTGGCAAGTGTCCAGAGCTCTGGCTCCAGCAGCTCCTGGTGCAGAAGTGGCTCAGGGCTGCCTCCCCTAATTTTGTCACGAGCAGTATCATGTCCTGCTACATCAATCCTTCCTCTTTACATGTTTGGACAAACTACTCCCTGAGCATGCTGAGTTCTTGTTTCCCTGAATCCCTGTGCTTTGCAGGTGTCTGTAGACCCTCCCCCAATCCACCAGCAACAATTATCTTAATTTAAATGTGACTTATCTAACAAATTTGTTTGTATGTTGCTTTGTATTTGCCTTCGGTGCAGGTTCAGTTTTTCCTCCAGAATATTTTTCCACATTTGTTTGCTGAGTATTTGGTCATATTTGTCATCTGGAGCTTTAAAACATCAGGAATTTGGTGACTTTGGAGGCCTTTTCCTACCTCAACAAGTTTGTGATTAAGCTGAGAAGTAACCAGGGGCATTCATTGCTGGGAAAATGGATGGGATGACTTGAGCTGATGAGGAACAGCTTGGCTGCAAGTCAAATTGCCTGAATTCCTCTACAGAATTCCTTCTCCACACTTAGAAGGAAGCTTTGACTGTGGAGTTCACACCCAGTGTGGACATCAGTCTTACAGTGCAGATTAGAGTCTACAAAAACTGAGGCCAGTATTAACTCCTATCTCCAGGCTGCCTGAGCTGTTGGTAAACCCACATCCGTGCCTATCCCAAGTGCACAGTTTTATTGCAAATGTAATTACTCCAGTCTCTTAATCCTCTCCATATTAACTTTGTATTTTTAGAACCTCTGTAATCTTGCACGTTAATGCTTTGATGGATTGTAGGCATTAAGTCTTGTGTGTAAAGTGCAGATGAATAAGTTAATAAATGAGATGGTTTGGATGCATCACAGATGTACCATTTTATTTTTCTGTATTTTGTGGATAAAAATAGAATATTACTGAGTGTTTCAATATGTTTGACTGACACCTGCCACAAGAAGGGGGAGACTTCTTCCTTTTTCCCAAGTGTCTGGTTGCACTGTGGTGCTTGCTGTGTGTGACTGTGGTCTGATCTAAAACACACTTGTAGGACTCAACATTTTTGAGAAATACAGGCTGGAGACCAGCAAAAGCACTGTGGGCAATCACAGTGCCCACAGAGTGAACTGGGGCTTGAGCTTTTGCAGCCTTGACTTCCCTCTGCCAACATCCAGGGTTGTTCTTCAAGGACCAAGAGCTTTGTGCAGCGATTCTTGAAGTTCACTGCAATGAATGAGCTTTGTATTTAAATGAGGACATTATTTCTCCTCCAGAGAGCAAATCTTACTGCTTTTTGTTCTCTTCTTATTTAAATGACATGTAATGGTGAAGTCTGTTGTTAGAATTTCAATTTGGGGCGTTTTAACTATGCACAAATTTTCGAGTATATGGCAAAACTTCTTTTAGTTAAACTGATTTTAACCAATTTATTTATTTGTGTTCTAGGAACCAATTAAATCCCGGGCACCACAGCTTCATTTAGAATACAGATTTTATAAACAACTTGGAAGTGCGGGTGAGTCAACCTACCTTAAGTTTATCGAAAGTTTTATTAAATTTCTTTAATAAAGGGATTTCTTTATAAAATCAAACACCACCATAGTATTTGTTGTGTAACTCTGACTTGAACTTAGGGAGCTGAGCCAATTCCTTTTAGCCTCACACAAGTTTTGGAAGCGATTTGGTGAGAATGGGATCATACTGATGATATTGGGTAATTGTGTGGACCTAAAACCTTGAGTTTGTGAGAATTCACTGATATGGAAATACCCCTGTAAGTGTGTTTGCAAAACATAGGAATTGCCAATGGATGGAAAGTTATTTGTGTATAGAACAACACGCCTTAAGTAGGTGATCTAAAGTCTTTAAACCTAGGAAATTGTTTTCATTTTTACTTGTTAAATCATAAGACAAGGCCCATGGCTCCTGTGTGCAATCATGGTATACAACAAATAGGAGAAAAATAGAGCAAGATCAGCCAAAGGTGGAATTTTTTATACTTTTTTTCCTGGCAGTCTCTGATTTCCTTGATACAGAGCTTGAGTTGTGTCTAATAGTGTTTGGATTTTTCTTCCCTGAATTTCTGGTTGTTTGTTAAGCCTGAAGAGCCTTTTAGCATGTGCTGTTTCCCATGCCAAGGATTTCCACAGCCTTGTGCAGGACTCTCCACTGCTCAAGGAAGTCTCTGTGAAACAACAACCTTCTCTGCTCCTTCTGTGCCTTGATTATGTATTGACTTTGGGTTTTGACAAGTTTCTTACATTACTGTAGTTTTTTTATACTTCTGATTGTATTTTTCCTGCTTTCCCTGAATGGACCCAGCTTCCACTTGCAGAGGATGTCTGATGGACATCCAGAAATACTTTGGTAATAATCTATTATCAAAATACTAAGTTGAACTGCTGCTGGAGTTCTGTTGGTGCTTGTGATTCCTGGGATACCCCAGCCCACATGTCTTGTGACACATGAATGAATCCCAGTCTGCTTTTTCTACACACTTGGCTTCCTTCCACTCTTTAAAGGTGTTATTACGGAATTATAAAACTGATCAAAATTTGAAGGAATGACTTTATTTTGGTCAGATTAAGTATTTTTAGGTTTTCCCCTGTTCCTAAAGAATTCAAGCTTTCCATCCTGTAGTACTTACCCACTCAGGGCATTCATGGAATCATGGAATGGTTTGGGTTGGAAGGGACCTTAAAGCCCATCTCGTTTCACCCCCTGTCATGGGCAGGGACACCTCCCACTAGCCCAGGGTGCTCCAAGCCCTTTCCAGCCTGACCTTGAATCCTTCCAGGGATGGGGCAGCCACAGCTTCTCTGGGAAACCTGTGCCAGGGCCTCCCCACCCTCACAGGGAGGAATTCCTTCCTAGTCTTGAATCATTTGCTCAATGCTCCTAGTCTTGCAGCATTTGTTAAGGGACTGTTGAGAAGCCTCTTGAACAAGCTGACTCTCATTCTCTCTCCGTGGTCCCACGGGAGTCACACACCCAGCTCTGATGAGCTGTCGGATGCCTTTAGAAGCTCTTGTGCTGCAGTTTTGCTAAAACGGTTGGAAATTGGCCAAGACTTGGGTGGAGGATGTGAACTACAATTCTGGTGTCACCATGAAACCTGGAATCCAAACAAAACAAATTTTGGTGGAGTCAAGCTGCCAGGAGCAGGGAGGCTTGACTTGGTGCCTGCACCAGGGATTAGGGGAAGAGCGTCTGGCTGGAAAAACAGATAAATAAGTGCCAGTGGTGGGGAAATAGAGGGGCTTGTTCTCAGTGATGTTGCTAGTGCCAGGCTCCCCTTAATGGTCCTTGCTCTGGAAGTGCTCAGACAGCCAGGCTTGAACTTCCAGTAGGAGTGTCTGGTTACTTGTGATTTCGTACACTTGCCAAATGAAGGCTAGAACTGTCCGAACACATGGTGTGCATGACTCAGAGAGAGCAACAGTAGCATTGCATGTGACATTCTGCTCAATAAATTAGCCAATTAATCCTGCCAAATGACGTGTCTGGCTGCAGCTCCCACCGTTAGCTGAAGGAGGGAGAGCAGAGGGAGCCTGGTTGTGACACCACGGGAGCCACCTCGTCCCCTCGGCGGCTCAGCAGCCGTGTTCGACTGCGTGTGCAGCCAGATGGTCCCAGTGAGCTCTGAGATGTCACAATTGTCATCACCTGCAGCTTTGGGAGAAAAATGGGGTTTTTCTTCCCTAATAAGAAGAGTTTTAATGATGATTTCCTTCTTGGATGTTCAGAGTAAACATTTTTAAATGTGTTACTCTTGGGTAGTAGTCAGAGGAAAATTTAGGCTGGAAGGGACTATTTGGCCAGTGCCTGAAGGATTTAAGTGGGTATCAATTACCTGCTTCACTTGACATCATCAAAAACTAATGAAAATAGTCTTTTTTTTCCTTTTTCTAAGCTATTCAGTAAAGTTTTGCATTTCCCTTGGTACAGTTGGACAGAGTAGCAAATAGCCCAGAAATTCAGAAGCTAAATCCTGAGATGAGCTTCCGTGTGAGATGTCTCCACGTGAGCAGAGGATGTGATAACTGCCTCTTCCTTCAGCAGTGACTCTGTGGCTCCCTGTGCCACGTGCTCCATCAGCTTCCATGTTCCAAGACTTTCTGACAGGGCACCAAAGTTGCATCTGTTCCCTCCCAGCAGCACCAGTTTCTCTGCCTGCCACGTGGCTCGAATGAGGATCCCTAGTCAGCTTGGATTAGCAAAGGAGCAGACTGGATTTCATGTGTCTCAGACATCTTAAGATACTTCACACTAAATTAAGTGGTGGAGCAGGGAGAAGTTTGTCAAAGGGATCTAAACTGTAAACTGTCTAAACTCTTCTTGGTGCTTCTCAGAACAGCTCAATACTGGTGGATGGATCCAGTGGATTCAGAGAAAGTCCTGAGTCAGGAGTAACCAACTAACAGATGTCTCTGATGTGCTGCTTTGGATATTTGATGCTGTCTCTGATGTTTTAGTGCCTCTTTGTTTTAGGGAAACTAACAGCTCCCCTGTAATTCCCTCCCTCTAACTGGAGGAATGTTTGCACATAGAAATGGATTTTCATTGTTCTTCCTTGAACTTTTCTCCCTGCAGAAGTCAAGCAAGGCCCTGCTGCACAGTGACCATCTGCTAGCTTCTTCTTTCTCACTGTGGAATTAAATGCCCAATAACCCAAAATAGTGTCTGAGTGCTTTCCCTTCATGTGAGCAGCAAAACAAAACAGCAAAGCACGGGCATGGAGTCAGAGACCTGATGGTCAGTCCATAGGGTGTCTCAGGAAAGGACACCTTTCCTTTAGGAAATGTAATTCATTTAGCTTTTAGGTAGTCTGGGATATGATCCACTTGCTCACAAAGGTAATTGAAGTATTTTAAAAATCTCTGTGCAAACTAGTTGCATTACTCTCATCAGTTCTCTAATGCCAGTGTTGTACTGAACTGTTTAGTGATTGGTTTTTGTCCTAAAAGCCACATTGCTCCAGCATCCTGACTGCAGTCAGGATCATTCAAGTCTCCAACATGTTTCTGGTACTGGATAAGGTATTTGAGCATGTTGTTTGTCCCCTGTACTTGCAGTTTGTGGGATAAACTGAGTTATTTGTCCATGGTCAAACAGACTCAGCTCCTGGAGTGGTTCAACTTCCTGGGCAGTTACCAAAGGACAAAGCTTTGGCTTTGCTTGAGCTGCCCCCTGCACACCCAGGAGCATCCCAAGACTCTCCTGCTTGGTTTGGGATGAGTAAAAGCAACTGCTTTTCCCATGGCTTGCAGGAGTCCTGCAGCAGCTGGGTCCACACCAGGGTGTCAGTGATTCCATTGGCTCTGTCCTGTGGGCTCTGTTTGCTTGTGGGTAACATGAATGGTCTTTTTGTTTTGAGGCTGATTCCAGATTGGAAAGTTCTAATCTATTCAGGAGGTGCTGGAACAAGTCTAGAGGAGGGCACAGGAATGTTTCAGGGGCTGGAGTCCCTTTGCTCTCGAGCCAGGCTGGGAGAGCTGGCGGCGCTCATCTGGAGAAGAGAAGGCTCCAGGGAGACCTTAAAGCCACTTCCAGTGCATAAAGGGGATCCAGGAGAGCTGGAGAGGATTTGGTACAAGGGCCTGGAGGGACAAGGGGGAATGGTTTCACATTGCCAGAGGGCAGGATAGATGGGATATTGGGAAGAAATTCTTGGCAGTGAGGGTAGTGAGGCTCTGGCACAAATTGCCCCATCCCTGGAAGTGTCCCAGGCCAGGTTGGATGTGGCTTGGAGCAACCTGGTCTAGTGGAAGGTGTCCCTGCCCATGAGGGGGTAAAATGAGATGGACTTTAAGGTCCCTTCCCACCCAAACTCTTCTGGGATTTGTTACCACATTTCAAAGCACCTCTGGCATCTCTCCCCATTGAGGCCACATGGAATGCCTTCCCTAAGCATCACCTTTGGAAGGTAAAGTGGAGCACCGTGTGCTTCCCGGCTTCTTTTGGCTGCGTGGAGCTGATGCTCAAGTTTCCACATAGTGACAGCTTCTGCCTGTGCACACTGTGTGCAGAAGTCGTGCATTTTTGATTCAGTAGTAGTTTATTTTTATATCAGCTGGCAGATGAGTCACACCTTCCCCCACCCTTCGCAGTCCCACCTTGGCACATGTGATTCATTGAGACACGTGGCACCGTGCGCTGAGTTCTGTGCCATGGCTCTGTAGCCACTGGTCATTCCCAGCACGGGCAAGTGGATGTGGGACGTCAGGAGCCTCCACAGTGGCGTGGTGGGAAGCAGAAAAGGAGTCTGATACACTGGAGAATCCCAGGAAACCAAGATCTCTGCTGTCCTCAGCCCACGCAGGATGAGTCACAGTGTAGGAGCAGAATGTTCTGAGTCAGGGAAGGGTATGGCAATACATATAGAATATTGACGGATTCTGTGGTTTTGTTTTAATTCCTGCTCTGTAAACAAGTTCACCTCTAATGAAGTATGGAGTCTGTGTGTTTACTTTGGGATCTCTCTGTGTTGCACAACTCGCCAGAGCGAAGCAGTCTGTTTACTTGTCAGGAGGTAGGACTGAGGGAAATGAAGGTGTTATAAATAACCAATCCTTTGCATAGTCTAGTCAATATTTGCATATATATTCCTCAGTGTGGCTGAGCTGTCTGCTATCCATGCTGCCTATGGAGTTCTCCTGTCGGGATTGCTTGTGTTGAGCACCTTTTCCTGAGCTGCTCTTGCTTTACCCAGACACACTTTGTATGTATCAGTGTGCTTTATGAAGAAATTCTTTCCATGCCAGTTGCACAATGCTGTCATTCATGTGGCAATTATGGGTCATTTTGGTAAAGCTCGTTATAGGATGGATGTAAACAAGTCACCTGGTGGAGCTGCCAACACCACAATTTTATGGGGAGGTCGTTGTGCACAATGCTCTTCTCCAAGGGAGCAGGAGCAACTTGAGCAGGGCCATATGAGGGAGGGTTAGTGCAAGTGGTCCCCACCCTTGGGTAATTAAGAAGTATGAACATACGCATTAACACTGGCTACGGTCACTTTAATCTTCAGAATTCCCACTCTTATTTGCCACCTGGATGGAAACATGGCTGTGGCCCGGAGCTGAGCCAGGTCACCCCTCAGCAGGGGCTGGTTTGGGGGGGATGGAGCTTCTGGGTGGGGACGATCATAAAATCATAGAGGGGTTTGGATTGGAAGGGACCTTAAAGCTCTTCTTGTGGCTGTGTGGGCAGGGACACCTTCCACTAGATCAGCTTGCTCAGAACTCTGTCTAATCTGGCCTTGAACACTTCCAAGAATTGCCCTTTGCACCCCAAGTGAGTTTGGACTTGTGTGGAGCAACACGTGGCTGTCACTTGAGGTTTTTGTGTCCTATATTGTATGCCACACTACAATGCTCTGGATGGGCACTGCAGCCTCCTCCTTTGAAATACTACAAATATTTTATATTGCCAGTGTTCAGCAACTGTAAGTATTTAATAAGTGACTCATCTGTGCAAGGTGATACAAAACCGACATCTCTTTACAAGGAAAACAGTTTTGGGACACATCTCATGTCACTCATTCCCTACCTCAGATGCCTGCAATAGACCTGAAGGTTTTAAGGTGTTGGGTTAATTTTCTACCAGTGAGGAAAAACGTCTCCATTCTTAAATCCTGCTCAGAAGTGTGCCCTTGGCCAGAGGTGGGAGATATTCAGCAATGGAGATACAATTTCATTCTACTGAAGATTTTTTTTAAGGCAAAAATTGGAGACCATAATGGTGAGCTGCGTATTAAAGAATGGTGATCAGCAGCTTCATTGTAAAGTCAGGGTAGTCCAAGGAGCTTGAACTTGAGGGATCCTGGACTTTGAAGCTTTTGAATTGCAGAGTGAAATGTAGTGGATTACTGTAAAGTGCTCAGTTAGACTGCTGCTTTCAGAGCTGGCCTGCTGTTGATCTCCAGAGAATTATGTTTCACTATTTAAAAATACATGGCTTTTTTTTTCATGTGGCCATTCTCTTGTTAGGAAGGGCTTCCTGAATGTGCACATTTCAGCATCTCCAGCATCAGAAGTTTTGACTTCCTTGGGCTAAATTTAGGTTTTGTCAATTGGAAGCTATCAGATGCTTTTAAAGCGAGGCCATTAATATTTGAATATGAGATTAAGGCAGTTTCCTTTTTATGTTCCGAAAAGCCCTCATGCATCTCATACTCTGCCAGTATTTGTGGCAGTGATCACAAATCAAACACCAGCAACTCCAGGCAGCACATGAAGGGGAGCAGCAGGATGCTGGGAAGCTGGAAAATGCCTTTCCTGGAGACACTTTTCCTTGAAGCCTGACGTGGCCATAAACCTGTAGCAGCCGGACTCACCCAAGTCACCCCAGATGCCTCACTGGGTTCTCCTCATAGTCAGTGATGTCCACTGAGGTTGTGGGATGTGCTACTGCTCTGAGGATCCAGCAGGACTCGAGGAGAGGGACAGACTTTTATTTAATCATTAAGGTCCCTGTGCTGCTTCTGGTACCTTCTAGCAGAGCCTGAGCTGAAATATGTCGTGCTGGTTATCAGCCCAGGCTGTGCATGGAAACTGGAATTCCTCAGCCATTGGAGTGGGGAGGTGAAGAGCACAGAACCACAGACTGGTTTGGGTTGGGAGGGACCTTAATGCTCATCTCATTCCATTCCCTGCCATGGGCAGGGGCACCTTCCACTTCAGCCCTGTCCAACCTGGACTTGAAAACTTCCAGGGCTGAGGAGTCCACATGATATGTGATGTTTGAAGATAAACTTTGGAATTTATATTTACATTGAATGAAAAACCCAGTTTGGCAATGAGGGCCAGGATGATTAATAAGGATTAGAAGCTGCTTGGCTGTTCTGCTTGTCCCCCTTTCCTATCCCTTCTATGAACATTCTCCAAGCCATGGGATGCTGCACTTAGAAACTAATTGAGGTCTAAAGCTATAAAATTAGTTTTCAGGGGGGCTGCTGTGTCAGGTGTTGATCCAAACAAATCTCTTTCCCCTTTGGAAGGTGGGTGCTGGATTTAGTGGGATCCCTCCCAATGCAGCAGAGGCATCCTTCACACACTGGAGATTTCTAAGGTGAAACACTGAGCTGTGCCAGGGAAGTCCTGTTATGGAGGGCTGCCCACTTCCCAGACAGGCTCTCCAATGGGTTTGGAATTTGTGTTTTGGAGCTGTACCCTGCCTGCTGTTGAAAAACCTCCTCTCGTTGCTGAAAGATAAGCCACAGGCTCTGCCCGGGTGTGATGGATCAAGCTGGAGTTCTGAAGTTTTGTAATAATTTTTCTGTCTGAAAGTTCCTACCTGCTCCTACTTGACTCTCTTAAGGTGAAACAGAGATGGTATCTGGAGGTAGGATCTGATTTAGCGCCTCTGAACTTGTGTTTGGCAGCAGGTTCTCCTGCGATTAGAGGAGTGGGAGGGAGGTTTTCCCTCAGGCTGGAAGGACCATGTGGGTAACACTTTCCTACTCATGTGAGAAATCCCTTTTTCCCTCCGGTCTTACAGTAGTGATGGGACAGATGGATGCCAGTCTCTGGTTTGTTGTGGAGAGTTCACGTGCATTTGATTCTTATCCGTCACTTTCTGCTTTGATGCTGCTGCAAGGGCAAATCTGCAAAAATCCACCCTCCCAGGGGGAGCAGTATGAGTGCTGGGGGCCCGAGCTGCACCCACAGCTTTGCAGGCAGTCCCAGCACAGCTCTGGGATGACACCTAGGGCTGTGCTGCCAGAAATGGCACTGGATTGTCCCACCACAGCCTTCAGCTGCCTGAGCAAGGCTGAGCTCATCTTCCTCCTAAGCACCCAAAGGTATGTGTCCAATACCACTGTCTGCTTTATCCAGCTGGATCTGACTCCCAATCTGCCATCCCAGTTTAAAATGCCATTGGATCCATGACAAATCCTGCCTGTTAGTGCCAGTTTTACGTCACTGTGCTGTCCTGGTGACGCTGACTGTGGCCGCTGCTCAGTGCTGTGGCTGCAGCTGAGTTACAGACCCTCCCTGCAGTGTCATTGTGGGAGTGTCACCCCGGTGTGCAGCTGGGGAGGAAGCAGGGAAAAGCTTTGCCTCCAGCCAACATTCTCCTGTGGAGATGAGCTGAGGAAGAGCAGGGGCCACCTGGGATTTGGTGTGATCAAACCAAAATGGTTCTTTGGGCAGCAGAGGAGCATTCAGCACAAGCAATTTGATTTTGCTGCTTTCGTGGCATTTTTCATCTGCCCAGAAGTAGCCTCTTCCCTGGCACTGCTTCTGGAGTTAAATTTGAGTGCTGCTGAGCAGCCAAGAACTCTTGTTGAATTTTCTTAAGATTATACGTGTAATGTCATTAACACACATGACTTCATGTGCATAACATGTTCCTGAGGGGCAGTTCTGATCTCTGCTCCCTGTGACCAGGAACACCACCTGAGGGAACAGCTGGAGCTGTATTAGGGAGGTTTAGGTTGGATATTGGGAAAAGGCTCTTCCCCAGAGGGTGGTGGGGCACTGAACAGGCTCCCCAGGGAATGGGCACGGCCCCAGGGCTGCCACAGCTCAGGGAGTGTTTGGACAATGCTCTCAGCCACAGGGTGGGATTGTTGGGGTGTCTGTGCAGGGACAGGACTTGGACTCAATGGTCCTTGTAAGTCCCTTCCAGTGCAGGATATGCCATGATTCTATGAACTTGTTCTCAAAAGAAAAGAATATTACCAAGGGCTCTGTGATTTCATCTCACCTTCTCTGTTACCTGGTTCAAATGAAATGACCCAAACCTGCCTCTTAACTCCCTCTCAGCAGGTAGGGCTGAGCAATTGCACAGCAAAGGAAAACTGATCAGGAGCAACTCCCAATTTCTCTTTGGATTTTTTCTGGGGGAATGAGGAAGGGAATTTGTTTCTTTGTTGGTTTCTTTCTTTTTGGTTGGGTTTTTGTGGGTGTTCTTAAGCAGCAGAACCCAGTTGGCCACACAGATGTGCGCTGGCAGAGCTCACACGGCTGTGTGACCTGCAGTGGAGCACAATCACAGAATCATTTAGCTTTGAAAAGAATCCCTCTCTCAAACCATTAAGTCCAACCATTCCCCAGCCCTGACAAGGCCACCATGAACCCCTGTTCCCAAGTGCCACATCCACGTGGCTATTAAATCCCTCCAGGAATGTCACTGAGTGACTCCACTGCCCTGGGCAGCTGTTCCAATGGTTTTCTTTCATCCTTGTCCTTGTATTGCAGGAAAAGGTAATAAGGATAGAACTTAAGCTAGAACTTTTTTGGGTGGTTTAAAATAAATCAAGTCTTGGTAAATTGTTTACTGGTTTTATCCTTCTTTTAAGGTGTTGTTCTATGTGCCAGCTGCCATCATCACTGGAGCAGGACGTTGTGTTGGATATGAAATCCAACAGTAATGTGGAGATCTGAATGCAGGCATTTCCCCCAAGCCCTAGAAATGTGAATTCAGTCTTTTGAAACTTTCCAAAAAAGCAATTTATTATGCTGTGCTTTATTCTTTCGTGTTTTTCAAGAACAGAAACAATTTCATTTGACTGATTTAGTTGTTAGAGCTAAAAAACCTGCCTGTGAATGGGTGTTTCTGGGAAAATTTCCCAGGTTTCGAAAGTTTTCCTGCATTTGACCTTTCCAGATAGGGTTGATTCTCCTCCCAATCTTTTTTATCTTTATGAATACAAATATGAATGTCTCCTTGGTACCCCCTCTTTAAGTGCTTCTTGCTTTGTGGATGTGAAGAGTTGTTTAATTAAGTGAAGCCATGATGTCAGGAAACCAGCTTGTACCACTCAAGGAAGATGAAATGCCACCCTGTTCTAATAACACAGCGATCCTGAGATTTGTTTTTCTGCAGTTGAAGTAAAAATCAAATTGTTTGGATTTTTTACCAGCAGCAAGAACAAATATGTTCTTCCTTCTGTCCTTCCTGGGTCTGTTTCTCTCCTGTTCCTTTTCCCGTACCTTTGCTTTTTGTAGATTCAAATACTACCAAAATTAAACAAAACACAGCAGGGATTAAATACATCCTGAGATAAGCTGGAGTGAGGCTGGAGTCTTGGAGTGCCCATGGAACTGCTTGGAGATGACAATAGCTCTGTCTCCTCACGGCTCATCCTCCGCTGTTGCATCATTACGTTCCTGGTGTCGTCTCTTCCCATGAAAAGCTCAGCTCAGTTTTCTCTGCCATCATCAGGGGAGAAGGTGTTGGTCCAGTACCTTCCTGTGGCTTTCCCATCCCTGGAAGTGTTCAAGGCCAGGTTGGATGGGTCTTGGAAGGTGTCCCTGCCCATGGCAGCTTTGAGGTCTCTTCCAGCTTCTGATGTTCTCCTTTGAGTTATTTCCTCTTGAGTTCAGAGAGTGTTTGAGCTGCGCCTTTTCCATGTCCAAGGTCAGGAGTAGGGCCTTGCTCTGCCCCTCCTCCTCCTCACCCACCAATAGGATAAAGGGGAAAGTCCTGCTGCAGAAATTCCTGCTAGGCAGTGGTGCAGGAGCATTCAGCCTTTGCTAGGAAAATGACTTATTGCCTAGACAAAACAGGGAAAAGGCACTGTGAAAAGCTGGCAGCAGCTGGAGCAAACGGAGCAGGAGGATTTTGGGACAGGAGATGTGCCAAGGGTCTGGACAGCTCTGGCTGCTCTTCGCTTTGTTCAGGTGAATGAGAAAGAATTCAAGGTAAATTGTGGGCTCTCAAACCACGGTATCAGAGCTCAAGAGAGCAAGGAAACTGTTGAGGAGCTTGACAGGCTGGAAGCACTCGTAGCATGGGGCTCCTCTCTTGGACACCCCTGGAGCTGCCACAGTGCCGGCCGTGCTCCGGCCCCTCCGACCCCGCTTCTCCACGTGGATGTTTCTGTGTGTGGCTCTTGGATCAGATCACTGCTTTTAGGTTCTTTCTCTAGTCTTATGCCAGTTCAAGGTTTATGAAGCCTAGGAGTGGTTGGTGAGATTGTGACAGACCTTTTCCACCACCTCTTTTTCCACCTGCAGGTGAGCTGGTGCTGGAGTCACAAATTATATTTTCTGCTTGTTTTCCTTCACATCTCAATTGCTGTTTCTCAAACAAGAGAAAACACTCTCAATTACCCAAAATCTCTGTCCTTCCCTAAACTCCTCCAGGGAAGATTGAAGGTGAAGGACTGTATTACAAAGCTTTTGCAGCTGTACTTGAAGGAAGATATCTCTGAAAGGCATCCAATCAAATATATAAAAGACCTTTAGAACAAGGTTATTCCCAGTAACAAGCCAAATCTCAACTTTTCTCCCATCTCTCTATTTTTGAAGCAGACTATTCCAAAATCTGAAGGGCAGGATGAGTCTTTTTAATTGCAGCTCACCAGAAATAACCTGTTAACTGGTGTGCTCAGGTAGATTTACATGGGACATGTTTGAAGACATTAAAAGCTGAGGTCTTGGACCAGTCGATGTTGATCACAAATCTCCTCTTTCAGCCAGGATTTTATTCTGATTTGAAAATTAGGAGAAGGGTAGATCCTCATTAGTGTAATCAGCTTAAATGGGTTGACTACTCTAAAGCAATTTGTTTAATTTGTTTGGAACATGTTTAATTTTAGCTATAGATATTCAGCCCTCTCACAGTTGCTATTTATGGTGTTCATCGTGTAATTTTGTGTTCTGTGATTTGTAAAAATAAACTTTCTGCTCTGAATGAGAATTTTGTGACAATCTACGGCCCATTCATCAGAGCCTCTTTAAAACCACACAGAACTTTCTGTGCACTGATGCTTCTGGTGTGTGTCTGCATCTCTTTCAGTGAGAAAGAGTTCTTGCTGCCCACACAGAGCGTGGGTTTGCACCAAGCATCAGCCTTATGCTGGGCTTTGGATTCCTCCCCGCTCTGGGTGTGGAATTTGGGGCTCTTCAGGAGTGTCTCCCCTCTGCAGTAGAGCTCAGTGTCAAAACCTGAATGATAAGAGGGTCTGAATTTTTCTTTAATTCTTGAAATTGAAGACATCAGTTTCTCTGTTTGGCTACACCTCATTGAAGGGCAGTGGGAAACAGCTCCCCATGGGAGCAAAAAGTATGGGTGGATCAGAAACTACTGATATTGATCACAAGCTCTGGATGTTTCCTGGTGATGTGCTGTATGGAGATGTTGCACTTGTCTTTCCATTGATGTAGATGCCACGTGCAGCTTCCTGCCCTTGCTCCCTCATTCCTCCTTGGGTGTATTGTACTTGCTGTTGATGAAGTTTATTCATAGCCTCTCATGATGCTCACACAGAGCCTCAGGCCAGGGGCTCTTCTGGAGCAGGTGGGTTCTGCTTCCTGTGCCTTCCATGCAGGGCAGGTGCTGCAAATTCTCATTTCCCTCGGGCATAACCTTAGATTGGCATCTCTACCCATCACCATTTCATAACCAGGCCTGGAAATGGCTTTGAAACATGTGTGTGCCTGAACTATGTGGTTTTTTGGAGTATGTTGGATATCTGTGGAGTTTTGTGGCCATTAGTCGTGCTGTAAAACATATGGCAGCAAGATAACATTGCTGGAAACATCCAGGGCACTTATCTTGTGATGGAAGTTTCTGAAAGGTGGTTTTCCAGGTGTTGATCCTGCTCAGATGAAGCTCTCTGGAAGTGCAGTGATCCTGCTCCTTGTTACTGTTCCCATTCTTGTGTTCAAGCTCAAGCCAAGTGTTTTTTGGGTCGATCCAAGATATTGCTCAGCCACAGAGCATGAGGAAGGATGGGAAAGTCCCTTTTGGTGGCAGCCCAGGAGCAGTGAGAGTTTAGCATCCCCAGAAAGCCAAGGCCAGTCTCGGGAGTGTGGGGGAATCAAAGTCTTGAGTTTTTGGCTTTGATGTCTGCATTTGCTCTCGTTCCAGCAGTGATGCTTTAATCTACAAAATGCTTTGCTAGGTTTTCGCTGTGCTCAGCTTGAATTTCTTCCAAGACATCACTCTGCTGAAATAGCAGAATTTGCCTGTGGATTCCGGTGCAGCAATCAGTCTGTGTTTATTGGGGTGATAAACTTCCTGTGAGAGTGAGGGTGGAGTGGGCCCTTTTCCATGTAGCTGAGCCAAATCGCTCAGCAGCGAGACCAAAGCCGTTAAGCAAATTGAGATGATTTCTGCTTGCAGCAGTCTCTGCTGTAATAAACTGGTTTTCCTCCAAAGGAGAACCTGCACGTATCATGCCTGTATTTTCTTCCCTTAGTGTATTGCTCTTGTTTGATACCACAGAGAAATTCCTAGTTCTGATGTGATTTCATGCATTAATTGCATTAAACAGATCATGCTTTGTACTTCAAGTGTTGAGTTGTGCCTTTGAATCCTCAATATGAGACTCTGCTCTGCTGGTGGCTTTTCATCCCACAGTCTCTGAATTCAGAGCTGCTCACCTACAGCATGACTCCATGGCTTTGTGTGACCTTTCCAGTCCTCTCCCAATGTGATTACTTTCCATTTAAAACCTCAACTCCAACTGCCCAGGCAAAAAAGTCATTTTTCCTCCATCAATCTCTTTAGTTGGCAACATCCTTCTTAAGTATTTACGGATCTGCTGGTGATATTTATGGAGTTCCTGTGGTTCACTGTGACAATGGACTCAGCACCAGGACACAATGCTTTTCTCTGAAATAGAGCCAAGCTACGTCATAAATTATGTAGCTGGGCTGTGACAAAATCAAATTTTATGCTGATTTTCTTAGGCTGACCGTTTTTACTGTTCAGAATGGCTCTGGAGCTGCCTGTATCTCAAGTTTCATCCAGTTTTATTTGCCAGCACACCCTTTAATGTGTACATCAAGTTCATCTTTCAAGCTTTTCCCAAAAAGATGGTGAATGTCAAGTTGGGTTTGAGTGAGCTGAGGATATGTTGTGCTGAGTCCCTCCCAACTCTATTTCCATAACTAATGTGGAGCTGAGGATCTTTGGCTTGGGCTGGGAGCTCCACAGGGCTCATCAGTGATGCTCCTTTGGATCCAGGACAGAGCAGTGCAGCCTGGCTCTGGAATTCAGAGAGATGTTACAGCAGCTTTATCCTGGCAAAAGCAAGAGGGAAGTCCTTGACTGCAGAGCTGGCAGTCAGGGAAAACCCTCTGGGAAAAATCGAACCCTAAAAATACGCCTGAAGCCAATGATGTCTCCTGTATGCTGACATTTAGGGTGCTTTTTTAATGTTCTTCACTAAGGCCTGACCTTGTCACAGCTCCCACAGAAAGCAGAGCCTTCCTGAGGGTTTAAGACGAGGAGAGTACTCCAAGCTCTGGACTGGTAAAGCTGAAGGAGTTGGGATCCCAGAGAGCACTAAGTAGTGTTGCTTCCTTCCCTACATGAAATTCCCACCTTTTGGGTCTTGCTGCAATCTGTCTCCCTGGGCCCAGTAGGAAATTCATTTTAATTGCAATGCTCGCCCCTTATCAAGTGAGGCTGTAAATGTTCCCATCTTCTCTGATCTGCAAACAGGATCCTTCACCTTCCTTAAAAGCTTTTCTGCAGTTTTATTCTCCTGCATACCTTAGTAAGCAGAGTCCTAATCCTTAATTCCTTCCTCACTTCCACTGTTTGAGACTTGTAGAAATTGTGGCAGAGGTACTCATTGTCTGTCTGTATCTAGAATTTATAATGGGCTCAGGTTTAAACTTTGCATAAAATATTCTGTTGCTCTCTTATTCTCTATTATTATTCTATTATTCTCTAAAAAGTAGAGATTCTGATCTTGGTGTTAGAGGTGACTTTGTAGGTAAGTCCTCTTCAGACTTTACTGAAAACCCAGTGGCTCACCATGAGTCACTTCAAGAGCTGTTGTAATTATTCCAGCCTTCAGCACTAAGCTGATGACATTAAATTGCCATTTGTGTTGATTTGGGGATATTTGAAAGCATCTTGGAACTGCCTGGATCATATCCCATCATTGTTTGGCTTTCTGAATTGCTTCTGCATCAAACCATCCTGTTTTCCTAGAGGATTTAATGACTGTTACTGCTTCCTAAAGCATGGAGTTCTCTTGGGAGCAGCAGCCTCCCAAATCCAGGCTGGGTCAGTGTTTTACATGGGACACAGAACACTGGTTAGACAGGGAATTCCTGCAGTACTCTGCAATATCCCATTAATGCATCCTGATGACAGATTCCCTGAGCATGTGAATTAATGAGATTAAAACCCTCCTAAGGTAATCTTTGTCAAACTGCATTTTGTTCTTTTGGAGCAGGACTTGGGAGCACAAGTTTGTGATATTTCATCTTTAGTGATCTCAGTGCTGCATTTGTTATGTTCTTGGTTGCAGAGTTCCGAGTGCCATGGGGTGGATTAGCAGGGTTTCCCTAAATCTGGAGTAAGACATGCACTTGTTGTGTTGCTGACATGTTCTCCAGCCTGAAATGTTTCACTGCCTGAGCACCTCACAGAGCAAACACCAAACTGTGCACTTAATTAGTCGAGTATTTTGCTATATCTAACATTGATCACTTATGCAAATCCAGGTGTGTGGCTGTGCTTGTTTAAAACATGCCATAAAATTAGTAATCACAGTGTTTTCAGGTCCCATGCACTATAATTTATGGATCTCTGGGGGAAAAAAGGCTGCACACATAGCAGTGCTCCCCGTGCTCAGCCTTTACACTGAATAGGAGGACTCCGTGTCTTTGGGCATTCAAGCAAATATTTTGTTTTGACATAAGACAAAGCCCTGTATTTCAAAACAAAACCTTTCTGCTGTGTTTTGGAGCTGCTTATGAGGTGCAGACTGGAAATACATAGATATTTAAACATGTTACCCAGCTTGGTGCTGACACTGGGACGCCGAGTGCTGGTGCAGGTGCTGATTAGCAAAATGAGCAGTTGGGCCCTGCACTAAATTCCTCCTGTATGGGCTGCTGTGGTTTCCTTTTTGACTCAAAGGTAATTCCTGGAGTGCTGTGCAGCTCTCTGAGTCTTCCAACATCAAGGCTGGTTTTTTCCCTTTCCTTCTGATGCCTTTCAGAAAGCTGATCCACCCAAAAATCCCCTGCCAGCTGAGTATCAACACTGTACTCCCACAGAGCAGGCTGTTGGGTGGGAAAATGGGCTCTGGCTCCTACCAGTTCAGTGTTGATAGTTGTGTGTGTGCATATATGCTAATGACCATGGTCACCTGTTTTTGCGTGGTGATTGGTCAGAATTTTAAACTTTTCCCTATTTTAAAGGAAAGAGGTGTTTTCCTTTTTACTGAGTGTAAACTTTGTGTAAGGTTGTGCTGAAAAACAAGGGCTGGGTGTTACCTTTGGTGACAAAGCATGCTTCATTTTCTCCAAGGACTGTCATCTTCCTGACTGCTCCAACAAGTGCCAGCCCACATCTGGGGCTGTTCTCTGCCTGGTTTTTAGTGGAACACAGGGAACTCTGGGTCTTGTTCCCTAAATCCAAGCCTTTAAGCTGCCAAAGCTCGATGCTTTCGGGTGGTCTTGTTAATTGCTCTGAAATGCATTTGTCTGTGCAAGGATGTAGCTGAGCAGAGCCTGCACTGGTTTGGCCTTTGGTTCAGTCACAGTTTGTGCTGGGACTTATTTCCTTGCTGGGCAGGATCAGATAGAACACTCAAGAAGTGACAATAAAACTGCCTAACGAAAGGTGTGCACGCTGGGGGAGGGGAATTAACTTTGTCCCATTGAGTGATTCCAGTTCTTTTCCTGCTCTTCCAGCTGAAGGGCTCCCCCAGGTGTATTACTTCGGACCGTGTGGAAAGTACAACGCCATGGTATTGGAGCTGCTCGGTCCGAGCTTGGAAGATCTGTTTGACCTCTGTGACAGGACATTCACTCTGAAGACGGTGTTAATGATTGCCATTCAGCTGGTGAGTGATGGGCAGGGCCCTCCCTGGGGTCTCCTTGGGTGTCCATCCGTCCCAGGGGCAGCACAGTGCAAGGCTGAGAGAATCTTCTTCCATCATAGAATCACGAGGTGGTTTGAGCCAGAAGGAACCTTCAAGGATCTAATCCCACCCTCCCTGCCGTGGGCAGAGACACCTTCCACTATCCCAGGTTGCTCCAAGCCCCGTCCAACCTGGCCTTGAACATTTCCAGGCATGGGGCAGCCACAGCTTCTCTGGAAAACCTGTGCCAAGGCCTCAGCAGCCTCACATTCTCACCAATATCCCATCTAACCCTGTGTTCTGGCAGCAGGAAGCAATTTCCCCTTGTCCTGTCACTCCATCCCTTGTCCAAGGTCCTTCTCCATGTTTCTTATGAAAGAAAACTTCTCAGGGGTGAGAAGGACTGCTGCCCATGAAGGGAAGGTGACATTATGCTTATGAGAAGCTGCTCCCTGTGCAGCAGAACCAGTGAAGCTGGATTCCTACGGACTTGCGTCCCCTGTCCCCTACACGCCCCCGCCCTGGTACCTGCTCCAGCTCCCTCCCTCTGGTTGGACATCCCAGGAACATCTCATTTCTCACCCAGGGACACACAGAGCACAGCACCCTCCCACACTCCTACCAGTTCTACTGGTTTGGTGCTACTGGGCTGCCCATAGACTGAAACCTCACAGGGCAACAGGAGCTGAGTCCTCCTTAGCCAAAATATCGGCATTTGAGAGCTCTGCCTTTGTCAAATTTGGTCCAAAATTTGGTCAATCAAATGGGTTTAAATTACTGACACTTGGAATATAAATAGTTCAATGGGCAACATCACAGAGCCTTTAATGAAAAGGAAAGGAAATCAAGCTAGAAGAGATCCAGGCTTGGATTTGGGTTTGTGTTAAAAGTGAGCAACATGAAAGCTGAATATACTAAATGTGGTGTGGAAACTTCCACAAGTCAGTGGGGCCGGCCAGTCAGTTTGGCTTTTTTGGTTTTCAGAGTGGTTTGCAGATTCTCGAATACCTAAATGTCTGCAGATATCCAGATCTTGGATAGCTGCACCTTGGGATCACCCAGATACTCCACAGCAGAGTTGGGATTGTATATTCACATTAATAGCTCCTCAGATAAAAGCATGGTAGGGAAGGGAGATTTAAGGGATCAGGAACGCAATCTTTTCCAGATAAACTGAATTTTGACACAGCAGAATCTCAAATGGAAAACTGAGGTCAGAACTGCAGAAGTTTGAACAGCACCTGCTTGGTACTGAGGCCTCCCACAGCAGAGCAGTCAAGTTCTTCTCTTGGTTTGGAGTGTTTCTTTATCAATGGAAAACCAATTTATAGTATTGGCTTTGATTAAATCAAGTGGCAGCAGCTGGCAAAGCCTCAGAGACGGCTTGTGTGACCTGTGGAGGGAAAATACAAAGATGTAAATTCATTCCCAAGGGACTGCTGGGGAAATCAAGACTGTCACAGCCATGGCTGCTGCCTTTTGCCAAGTCCTGGGGCTGCAGCTCAGCTCTGGGCTTGGATGTCCTTCGCTGGCATCCCCTGGGATCTTGTGGCCAGGCTGCAGCTCACCAGGGCACTGGTGCCAGGTGGAAAACACGTGCTGAGGCTGATGCAGGGGGACAGCAAAAGCAGTTGGATATGGAGGAGCTGATGTTCTCTCAAAGGATCAGGTGCTCCTCTGGCCATGGGGAGATGTTGTAGGGCCTTCTCAGTCTCCTCAGAGAGGTTACATGAGTTGCCAGCTTGGAGTGTGCACATCTAAGGGGACAGATTCAGCATCCTCAGGTGTGCCCCATCACCTGGCCCTGGGAGAAGTTTTCCAAAGGGGCTGGCACTTACTGCTCAAATGAAATGAAAACCCTTTGCTCTAGCCACAAGGCTTTAGGGAAAATTGTCTTTCTCCCGCACTAAAGGATTGCAGTCACTATGTCACACTCCAGTATGAGACACATGAGAAAGGAAAGCTGGACTCTCAAACTCCTTAGGTTCACATCCATGAATTACATTTTGTTCTTGCTTCTGACTGGCCAAGTCTGCTCAAGCTGCTGTAATTCTAATGGGCATTTGTCCCCTGATCTTTCTCCTCATACTTAGGATGATCCCCATGAGACATCCAGTCCCATGGTCAATTTTTAACCAGAGACATCCTGGAAAGGTATTTTTTAATACGTATTTCTGCTTGGCTGGTGTGAATGAGCTTGACAGGTTGCAGCATCTCAGGACTGGGGTGGATCCTTTACAGATGTTAGAAGAAAGAGGAGTTTCTCTAGGAAAAACAAGGGCAATATCTCTTAAGAAGTGCCACATGGGATTACAGGAGAATTCAAACATAGTTTTACATCTGGAAGGCTCTCCTGGCTGAGAGCAAGAGAGACTGGATGGCGATGAGCCTTCAAGAAAGACAGCCTGTTTGGGAATTGTTCAGACTCTAACTGCTTCCTCCCTGCTCCGCCTGCAGCTGAAAACATCCAGTAGTAGATCAGATCCAGTGGGTGAAGCTCCTGAACAAAGCCAAGCTTGGCAGTTAAATGTGGTCATTATGTCAGTCCTCACAGCCCATAAATTGGGGGAGAATGTTTTTTTATTCAGGCTTCTGTTTTTCACTCATGGCCAGGTCCAGCCTGTATGATGCTCACTGACAGCTTACAACAAGCTCTGTTGTGCCACCAGGCACTGGAAAAATACTCTGGATGTGATCTGGACCAAGTTGTGGCAAGATGTTTTCCTACCAGTGACCATCAAAATTGCCTTTGAACAAGATTAATTTCATTCTCTGCTGATCTGATCTGTGTTTAAGAAAGTGATGTGTGGAAAAAGGGCTCAGATTTATCAGGAAGGTCTAGAGATGGAACTGCTGTCAAGATCAGTCCCTTAAGAGTTACCTTTCTGGGAGGAGAGGGTTTGTTACACTTGCTGCCTTGGCAGGAGGAAGGCAAATGAAAGCACGGGTTTCTTTGGCACCTGCTAAATGTCACAATATCCTCTCATTTCTCCACCACAGCACAGGGGTCCTGCTTTGTGCCAAGGGATTCTCTCCCCTCCTAAGGTTTTCTCTGACATCTGAAATGGAAATTTATGGCTCCAAGGACGGACTCAGCTGGCCGTGGCCATGGAAATCCGTCTGTAATTCACAGTCTTCCATCTACCCTAGTGCTCCCGTGCTTGCTGTTTTTCCAGTGTTAGAGCAATTCCAAGTTAGTCCCAGTTCCTCAAGTGGTTTCTCTGCCCCTAAAAGAATGAATTCAGAGTGTTTGAGCCTGTAGTTCAAACCCAAAGGAGTGGGCACTGCACCTCTGCATCCAGCACA
Source organism: Irena cyanogastra (assembly GCA_013397155.1). Classification (NCBI taxonomy): domain Eukaryota; kingdom Metazoa; phylum Chordata; class Aves; order Passeriformes; family Irenidae; genus Irena; species Irena cyanogastra. The sequence continues at coordinate 382,090 of VWZV01008161.1, read as the reverse complement.
TTTCTGGAGTGGGAGCTGGGGTTGATGCTGAAGTTGTGCCACAGCCTTGCTGCTCCTGTGTGCTCAGGCAGAGTCTGGAAGGAAGATGCAGCCCAGACACTCCACATCACACCAGCCACCGGCAGGGAGAGTGTCTTGTCAGAGTGAATAAAGCATGGGAGCTACTCCAAGAAACATCTTTTTGACTCGGGGAGTGTCTTTCAGCTGCCATGGCTGAGCGAGGCTCTCCAGCGTGAAGCATCCAGGCAGGTGGAAGTAAAGAAGGAATATGAAAGACCCCACAGCAGCTCTGTGTGTGTGGTAGAAGCAAAAAAGGCAGGTGGGAGGAAAAAAGGCAGGAAAATAAGTACCCTTGAGTGCTGCTGGAGCATATTGGCTCACCTGGCACCTCAGCTGTCCAGGTTGTTGTCCTGCCTGCTGCAACTTGCTTGAGAGTTTTTAAAGAAGAAGAAAATGGGCCCTTTTCAGGCTCTCTAATTGCTGTTGGGATTTCAACAACTGAGCTGCTTAGGTAGCAGGAACAAATCAAATGAGCCAGTCAGGCTCCACTTGGAAGCTTGTTATGTGTGGAGAGGCAAGGAGACTCTTTGTTCCACTTTCAAGGGTTGCATCTTCATTTGAATTGCCTCCCAACGTGGCTTTTTGTCTCACGACCTGCTGCTGTGTCCTGTAGGTGATTCAAAGTGTGAAGAATGACTGAAGAGCATCTGCTCTGCTCTGCACCAGCCTGTAATTGATTGGAAATAATGGCTGTTAGCCGTGAAACCCATTTTCTCGGCACATTGGAATCAATCACTGCATGGAGGGGAGGGAGCTGCAGCACGTGTGCTGTTCCCTTCTTTGAAGAGTCTTGGAGCAAATTCTGGTTTTTAAGCCTGATTCACCTGCAAGCAATTTTTCCCTGTCTGCTGCCCTCCCTGTACAGCTGTTTATTTTATAAGGAGGGCTGCCCCCTCCTGCCTGCTGCTTCTTTCCAAGAGGTAGAAATGCAGCAGATTTTCCTTTAAAATAGGGTGCATGGTAAGGGCCTGGGAGTGTGATGGAGGATCACTGCATGTGGACTTTTAAAACCAGCTGTGGGTCCAAGATCTGTAAAGAGAAAGAGTGGTCACAGGTGTGTCAGTGACCTCTGGGGACTGAGGCTCATTAGTGCAAAACTGGGAGTTGGTGGAACTTTGCAGAGGTTTTGTAGCATTGCTAGCCCACAAAGATCTGGGTCAGGCCCAGTAGCCTTTCCAAAAAACAAACTTGTTTAAGCCACTGTGCCCCTTGGCATGCAGAGCAGCTGCGACCAGGACAGCCATAAATGGGGGTTCATGTATGTTCATTTGAAACATATAAAGGCAATTAAAGGTAGTAAATGAAATTGAGAATTATTTCCCGTTGGAATCGTCTCCTAAGTTCAGGACCCAAAGGAGAACTGCTTGACTGTTCAAACATCACCTGCAATATGTTTGGTTTCAAAAGCAATTTTAATGATGAACTTCTGGATAAGGTGTGTTGTTAGAGGCACTAAGGTGTGTTGTTAGAGGCACTCTGTCACCTCGGAAGTGGGATTCCTGCCTTTTCACCTGCCTATTCAGTCAAACTTCCAGAAAAACATTATTCAAAAGCTGAAAAATATTCCAGCTATTCCTAGTTGACAGCAATAAGATTAATTATTATTTCAGTCAGCTTTGAAGATCGTAAAGCTTCTGCCTGCCCAAAAATCCCCCTCCATGAAGAATCTGGCGCGTCTAAGACAACATATGGGTCGAGGGAGGAAGGTGGTAAGACACAGAGCAACAGGGGAAGGAGGTGGGCAAGGGAAGAGCTCTTGGTAACTGGTTTAGTATGTTTAAAATCAATACAAAAAGGCTGCTGTAGCTCCCCGTGGCATCCTGCCAAGAGCTGCATCCCAGTGGTAACGCCTCAGAAAGAGCCTTTGCCATTTCCATGGGAATAAAGCAGGGAGCACAGCACGATAGCCTTGGAAAGGAGGGGATGACACATTCCTCTTCCAGCTCTGCTCACACGTACCGTTTCCCTCGTTTTGCAGATCTCTCGGATGGAGTACGTGCATTCCAAGAACCTCATCTACCGGGATGTGAAGCCGGAGAACTTCCTCATTGGCCGGCAGGGCAATAAGAAGGAGCACGTCATCCACATCATAGACTTTGGATTGGCCAAGGAGTACATCGACCCGGAGACCAAAAAACACATTCCCTACAGGGAGCACAAGAGTCTCACCGGAACGGCGAGATACATGTCCATCAACACACACCTTGGCAAAGGTTTGTCTGCCTGGGGGGAGCTTAGAGTGTTCTTTAGGCTGGAGAAGCTCTCTAAGGTCTTTGAGTCCAACAATTGACCAGCACTGCCGTGTTCCCCTCTAAACCATGTCCCCAAGTGCCACATTAACGTGTCATTTGAACGCTTCCCGGCGTAGTGACTCCACCACCGCCCTGGGCAGCCTGTTCAATCCTTGACAACGTTTTCAGTGAATTATTTTCTCTAATATCCAATCTAAACCCTCCCTGGTGTTGCTTGAGGCTGTTTCTTCTTGTCCTGTCCTTTGTTCTCTGGGAGCAGAGCCAAATCTCACCCCTCCTGGCTGCCCCCTTCTGTCAGGGAGTTGTGCAGAGCCAGAAGTTTCCCCCTGAGTCTCCTTTTCTCCAGGCTGAGCATCCCCAGCTCCTTCAGCTGCTCCTGGTGCTCTAACCCCTTCCCTAGCTCTAGTCACTTCCCTGGACACATTCCAGCTTGCCATTTGAATCCTGTAGACCTCCCATAGCATCTTGGCTCAGCTCTCTTGCACCCTTGAAGCTATTTGTGAACCTCCCGATGCCGTTTACAGTTGTGTGGCTTTTTTTTTCTACCTTCTTTTGAGGAATTGAGCCAGCTGAAGTGTTGGAAGCCTCATAATTACAGTTTTTATTAGGAACTAAATAACTGGGAGCAGCCCTGCACTGATAGAAGACAAGCAGGCAGGCGGTGATTGCTGCACTGGATGATAGACAGATAGATTTTTATAGCACAGCACTGTCCCAGTGCCTTACAGTTCCAGGTGTTAGAGCTGGATGTTCCCTGACTTAGTAATTGGTTGGAGAAAATTAATGATTTAAATAACTTTAAACTCAGCTTTCATCTCCTCTCCTCAATGCTTTCTTTCCTACCAGAAGATTATATTTCTGTGGCTGAAAGGCAAAAAATAACTTACTAAATGCTTATATTCTCTTAAATCCATACAAGCAGTGAGATAATGGAATATTCTCTAGGAGGCCTCCTGGCATGTTGGCTCCCACTTGGAGAGCTCACTCTCTTTGGGGAGTATGGAGGGATGATCCTAGCTTCTAATTTTGGAAAGTGAATAGTCAGGCAGGGATGGAGGAATGGGAGGGCACAATGGGAGCAGGCTGGGAAGCTGCTGGTGCAGGCAATGGGGAGGGAAGATGTGTTTGTGTTTGAAGTGCACCATGTGCCTTCCTTAGGACCCATTTCCCACAGGATTTCAGCTCCCACCATGGCTCATGCAGGGGAAGGGTCCAAATCAGTTCTGGGGGTGTATTTGAGGGGGCTGTCCCTGCCCAGAGGGGTTGTGAGGAGCTGATGCTTCGCTGGTGAGACCAGGTGGAATCAGTCCTTTCACATTTCAAACTCAGGAGTCTGACTGCAGTTTTTCTGAGAGGCAAGTGCACTCAACCATCTTCCTGGAAGTCCATCTGCATCACTGAATCTGCATCACTGCACTAAATTATCCAGGGCATCCTCTTTTTTCCCCTTTTTATCAGGATAACTGCAGGAACTGTAGTTTCAGTTCCCTTCTCCCAAGTGTTCCCACTCCCAGCATCTCCTGCGCGTTAAGTGGCCGCAGTGTCGTGGGCTGGATCTGCTCTGGATCATGGAGCATGTTGTTTGGAGCAGGTGGGCTTCAGAGGAGGGGAGGTTGCACCAAATGAGTCTGCGAGCTCAGTGAAGCCAGGAGTGCAGCTCGGCCCAGCCCAGTGTTGCCTCCACATCTGTTGTTCTTTTCTATCCTCCCCTGGGGTTTTGGATACATTTTGGCAGCTTGTTTTAGGATATTTTTCCTTTGGCTCCGTGCCCCTTTCCCCCCCTTCATTTATAATTATAACATCTGCATGTGGCAGCAGCAGCAAGTGTTCCATGGCACTGCAAGGAGCTATTTTTTATTTGCTCTGATGAGCAGCAGAGGCAATTGGGAAAGGGTTGGCACTGTGCAAGGGTAGATCCCTGCAGCTGGTTGTGAGTATCCTGTTCCCATTTAGTCCAGAGGAAATGATCCAGCACCACATGGCACCATTGACACTGGCAGGTTGGAGAAGAATTGAGGCACTGCTTTATTCCTCTGCAGTTAAGAGTTGTCCGTTCTACCTCAGGCTGGATGTGTGTTGTGCAGTTCCCATGTTATCTTGTGGCTTCTGGCTGATTTTACACATTTTTTGTCTTTCTGAAACAGCTTCTGGTTCTGCACAAGATCTGAGCTGCAGACAGTGAGTGAACGTCCCTGTGGTACCTTTATCTCAGATACAGTGTGGCTGCTGCTGAGGTCTCAGAGCCATTTCTGCTTCTGCAGCAATAATTTGTCATCTCTTCTCTTTTAGAGCAAAGTCGTCGAGATGACTTAGAAGCCCTTGGCCATATGTTCATGTATTTCCTCCGAGGCAGCCTGCCCTGGCAAGGATTGAAGGTATGTTCGAGCTTTGGGTTTTGTTCCTTAAAACTTTGGCTAGTCTCTACCCAAAGGAGAATCCACTGGGGAGACATTGGCAAAATGCAGTCAGAAACTCCGTCCTCTCCTTTGTGTCCTTGAAGCCTAACACTGAGGCATTAAGTTCAGCTGCAGGGAAGATTTCAAGGTAGAAATACATTACCTCGCACTTCAAGTCGCCAAATTGGTACAGTTTTGGAGAGAAGGTTGAACAGAGAGACAGGGACAGCAATGAGAGAGCTGTGATTGGAAGCTGCCCCGAACTGGAATGTGGCTGGGACACAGTGATTTGTTTATGAAATTCCAGTTACGGCAGCACAATCCCCCAGCTGCATCTGTGCTCCATGTTTATAATGGGAGCAGTTTGATGGGTTTAGATGCACAGATGGACTTCAGCTTGAAAAACTGGTTTTCTGGCACAAGTATTGGACTTGGCTTCCCTCCAGAGACACTGGACACTCAGTGCTGGGGAGTTTATGAGATGCTGTGTACAATGTGGAGAGCTGCAAGAAACTGAGTTGCTGACTGCCGCCAACATCGATCAGCTGAGCTAACAAGGAGTAAGTCATTTGCTGGCTCCAAAGCTGTTGGAAGCTGCATCTTCACTTCTCCATCACCTCCCTGATGATTAAGCTACTGTGTTCAGCTTTTTTTTGGAATTGAAGGGAATGAAGGGACTGATCAGGTTAGGTTTATCAGGGAAGACAAGAGCTCCTGTTGGAAAAAGGAGCCAAGGCTTTGGGTTCAGGAGCTGCTCAGCAGAGCTCTGCGATGGTCAGTGGGTATAGACCCAGTTGGGTTGATAGACCTTGTTCAGCTGTTTTTTACCACCTATCCAGAGTTAGTCTCAGTTCAGCCTCATCAGGCACATGCCAGAAATGTTGGCAACTGCTCATGAAAGCAAAGAAGGGTTTTTCAGGCATGAAAGGGATTGTGAAAGAAATCAGACTCTCTGATTTTACATCCACGCCTCTCTGTAAATATGTTATTCCAGTATGTATTTTCTTTCTGGCTTAGTTGAACTCATCTGCTTTAAATTAATCCTGTAAATTATTCTAAAATAATTCCAAGTTTATACAAGGTTCTACAGAAGTTCCTCAGTTCAGTGCTGAACTTGATAAGAATTAGTTGACTCCTTTTTGAAGTCCAGAGCAAACACAGACTGTCCAGCTGGATTTAAAATGTGGCATCTTTGCCCTTCTAGGTTTCCTCAGATTACACTTTTGGTCTGTACTGTCAGGGCTATATCTGCAGAGTGTGTCTACAGTGCTAATTATGCTGCTGCCAGGTCTAATTGACGTATTTTGAAATGGAGGCAAGAAACCCCACTTCTGGGGTGCCAACTGGAGCAGAGTTCTCTATCTCAGGTTGATTTAGGTGGGAAATCCAACTGAAAATGGTTTCATTTTCTTGTTGACCAGATGTTAAACCAGTGCTGAGTGATGGACGGTTTGGGGGTGAAAGGAGTGGCTGTGTGGTAGCAGCCTGGGATTTGGGAGAAGTGTGACTGATATAGAGTCATTATTAATGTGGTAACATTCTATTGCACAGAGGAAAACCCAGATTGCTGTATAATGGGTCTGTTTTGCTGTTGTTTGTGAAGGCAGCTTGATGGCCCTAAGCCTGGGGGGGTCCTGATGTGCCATCACAGTCCATGCACCTTTATTTCCTTCTCCCATGAAACCTTCCCTGCACAGCCCTCAGGACTGGGCTGTGAGAAATGAGCCTTGTAAGACACTAGTAAGGGTCCTGCCTTTCATGAACAAAGATGTTTTCAACATCCTTGGATGTTCTCTCCCAATAGCCTGTGAAATATTCCTATTGGTGTAGTCCAGGATGAAGTTCAGTTACAAGTAACATGTCCTGTTCTCCCTCAGAATGGGCATTAAATACCTTGTTTTTCTTCCCACACAGCATGTCTTTTCTCACCTGGTTGAACTCTTTCTCCACAACTGTTTTGTCTTTGTGCGCTGCAGGCTGACACCTTAAAAGAGAGATATCAGAAGATTGGGGACACAAAGAGAAACACTCCAGTTGAAGTTCTCTGTGAGAACTTTCCAGGTAAAGCCCTGGTGGGATTGTGTGAGTGCAGCTGGAGGTGGCCATACCTTGTTAAATAGGATGGGCCTGCGCTTCTCTGTCAGAAAGTGATGACATGTGGATGACATGTATCCATCACGTTGTTCCTCAAGCTGGCAAACAACTGGAGCTGCTGCTATAAATTAGCAGGGCCTGAGATCTTAAAATGAACAAAAGTCTTCTCATCAAGGAGGTTGGACACTGCTCAAGAGCCTTGTATGCCTGTTTTACTCCTTGGCTTCCTTCCAAAAGAGCTCCTCATTATTTTCCCTCTCCCAAATGAGCGTGTTGGAACTACCGAGTTAATTCTTTTCCAAATTGAAGCTTGTACAGGTGTTGCAGGTATAGGTGGCTGGCTTGGAAGATGGGATGGTGTGTCTGTCCATGAATTCCACCTTCTGGGAGTAGTTTTAAGGAGAGTGTTACTAAAGTGTGCTTCTAGCCAAGCCCAACACCTGATGTCCAGTTAAACAGACCTTGGAGCTGGGAGAGCAGGGTACAGAGTTAGCACCTTCCCCAGGGTCCCCTGGCCACAGAGTGGGCTTGGGAGGTTTTGTGGCGTGTTTCTGAAGTCCTGACACCAGGGAGAGCACCCACAATTAATCCCATTCCTGCAGGAGCTGTTGTGCCATACCTCTCTTTCCCAGCATGAGGAGCAGCAAGCCTGGAATGGGATCATTGTTCACTCAAGTCACTGTAATTCCCCAGATGTCTCATTCCAAAATCCACCTGGTCCCAAACAGAACAGCTTTAGGTTGTCTGTTCTCGTCTTTTTGCCAATATTCCTCCTCACAGCTCCTTCAGGTCTGGGCTGATAGGAGATGAGAGAACTGAGTTGAGTTCTGTCCTTTCCTTGCCTGAAACCAGTTGTTCTCTACCTTCTGGAGGTACTTAAAAGGGAGGATTTTTTCTTCTTTTTTTTTCTCCTCTTTTACCTCCACGGAAGCCACAAGCCACAGACAGAGTTAAGTATCAATAAGCAGTTCTGTTCTTATTTTTGTCAGCTGAAGTCAAGGCCATGAGCCAAGGGAGAGCTGGGAAAGGCAGGATCTAAGTTCCTAGGACTCAATATTCTGTACATGCAAGGTGCGACCCAGATACAGGAAAGCAATTAATTGGCTTAACACCAAACCCTGGTCTGTAAATCAACCCTCTCCAGGTAAATTAACCTTGGAGCCTCCCCCTCTAGTCTAGTTTTGAATATTCAGGCACTGCCAATGTCATGATGGGACACCTTCCACTGTTCCAGGATGCTCCAAGCCCCATCCAACCAGGCCTTGGACACTTTCAGGGATGGGGCAGCCACAGCTTCTCTGGGCAAGAGCATTCTAAATACCTGTGAGCAGCCTGTTGTCAGGTTCAGTGAGCTTATTTCTCACTCAGTTTATTTTTATACAAACATATAGAATAAATCAAGGTTTGTGGAAGTCAGATTTGAGCAGAGGTAAGACTTCTGTCTTTGCTTGAGAAGTTTTGAATTGTTTTCCGTTGAGGACTGTTACTAAAAACTTGTAGGAGAAAAGCCAGAGGTAGCGCTGGCAGCCCAGACACTGGTTTCTAAGAACTCATTTGGAAGATTCAGGATAAAAGCTGCTGCTTTTTCCCCTTTTCTGACAGAGGAGATGGCCACATACCTCCGCTACGTCCGGCGACTGGACTTCTTTGAGAGACCAGACTATGATTACCTACGGACCATCTTCACGGAGCTGTTTGAAAAGAAAGGCTACACCTTTGACTATGCCTACGACTGGGTCGGCAGGCCAATTGTGAGTTGTCCCTGCAAAATCCCATGCCTTGCCTTCCAGGTGCTGTTTCCTCTTTTGGTTCCCAATAATCCCAATCAATGCCAGTGATTTTAGGATCAAGTCTTTCAAATCTCAACACAGTGAGATGTCCCAACGTTGTCTTCAGGGGGTTCTTGCAGTGCCTCAAAGTTTACCTGAGGTACAGAGGCCTCATCCACCTCTCTGGATATTCAAGCCTCATTTTCCCATTTGTGACAACGAACATGAGGAGACTGAATTCCCTCTAGTCTAGCATAGGATTGGAGACCAGTATCTAAAATCCATTTTAAAGCAGGAGAATCACAGAAACCCCGTGTAATGGTCATGTTCCCATCGAAAAGGTACAGGAGATTGAGGCAAGGTTCTGATGGATGGTCAGTGAATAGTAGAATCCCAGAATGGTTTGGGTTGGAAGGGATCATAAAGCCCACTTTGTTTCACCCCCCTGCCATGGGCAGGGACACATTCCACTATCCCAGGTTGTTCCAAGCCCTGTCCAGCCTGGCCTTGGACACTTCCAGGGATGGGGCAGCCACAGCTGCTCTAGGCAACCTGTGCCAGGGCTTCACCACCCTCACCAGGAGGAATTTCTCCCAAATATCTCATCTAAACTTGCTCTTCTGAACTCAGAATATCTTGGAGGACACTCAGAGACTGAACCAGCTCTGTACAGTACATGGCAACGAAATGTGGGAGAAACCAACCTCCATTTAGCAGTTCCATGACTCCATGTGGACCATCACCCTGATCTCATTGCATCACTTTTAGCATCAAAACCCAGTTAAACTCCGGAAGACCTTGGCCAAACAATGTGTGATGGGGAAATATGGTAGAAGAATCTAAAGCTCTTTGTTTTGGGTCATTCTGCCCACGATCCACTCCAAAGACCGGTACTGACACCTGTAAATGAATTGTCACTGGTGCCAGATCAAATGCCATCAGTGCTAAACTTGGTACCGCTGCTGGTGTTTTACTGTCCCAACTATATTTAGTGTTCCCCATGCTTACTGTGCTCAACAGAGTTCCTAAGAAATCACTTCCTTTGTGAATCCAGATTTTCTCTTCATTTTTCTTTAATTACAAAGGCAGTTGATAAAGAGCACCTTGTAAGACAAGTGTGCTATTGCTGACAAGCACGGTGGTTGCCATGGAGATCTCGATGTTGGGAGCAGGGATTATGACTTTGGTGAGAAGAGAGCAGATGAAGCTTTAATTTTAACACGTCCTGTTTCTATGCAAGCGTGATTTTTACAAGTGGTGAGACAACGAGATGAGGAAAACAAGTCTGTGTATTTTCAGTTGTAATAATTCTGTGTGAGACACGCTAGGTGCGATCTGACATCAAGACAGGCACCTAACTATCTTCTTAATTAATTTTTATACAAGACATATGTAGCTGGTGTCCACCATCAAATTTCATGTCTGTAAATCACAAGGATTTTATAGCCCTGGCTGTAATTCTCCTTTGGGCAGCATTTTGACATATTTCTGCTTCCTACTGGCTTGACAAGGTGGGTTTGTGCATGTGGGAGTCTTTGCCCTAACCAACACCTTATTTTCCAGCCTACTCCTGTGGGATCTGTCCACGTAGATTCTGGGACCTCTGCAGTGACAAGAGACAGCCACATCCACCGGGACCGACCATCACAACAGGCCCTTCGCAATCAGGTGCGTTGCTTGGCTCCTCTCCCAAATTCCTCTGGCACTGGAGAAGCAGAAGCCAAGTGGTATTATAGATGGCTGGGGCTGATTCTTGGTCATAGCAAGGACGAGTCCTGCTTAATTTAGAGATGGTGATTTGGGGAGAATTTTGTCAAAGCAACAGGTTGTTGAGATAAGGGATCAGGCAGTGGAATTACTCGGTATCATGAGCCAGCCGGGGTCCAGTTTGGAATGAGGTTGTTTTTCTGTAGTTTGTGGGTAAACAGGTTAAAGTCAATCATCCAGCCTGGTTAGACTCCCTGAGTACCACATTTTCTGAGGTGCTTTTTCTCATAGCACGTGGAGCAGATTGAGAGTTGTGCTGATGGCAGCCTGTTCCCAGGTGCCCTCTGCCCACGGAGCATGTGGCTGTGACAGGGATGTGTGTCCCAAGAACATCCATATATCCTTCTTAGAGTGTCCAGTTCACAGTGTGAATGTTGCAGAGCACAAAGGACAGGCAGGGCAGAGCCCTCAGGAAGGCGTCACAGTCTGGATGAACTACCACAGGGAAATTGAATTTCCCATTTTTTCCTTTCTTGTTGTACTGTTTTGTTGCTATTGAGAGTTTGGATTTTCTGTGTTAACAGAATTCTCAGACTTGAGAGATCTCCAACTGCAGCTCCCAGCTGGAGCTGGAGCTGCTCTTATTCTCAGGGAGTGGTTCCAGGCTTATTCTGCACCCCCAACCTCCAGGTTCTGCTCAATTCCTCGAGCTGGGGTTTGTGGGTACAGAACAGAGCAGGGGGTGTAACAGCCTGTCGGGGCTCAGCCCTCCTGGGCTCTGAAGGTCACACAGCTAACACAGGGTAGGATACATCCCAGTCCATCAGCTACAGTCGAGATGACCCCTCCTTGGCTAGTGTTGCTGTAGGAAGCTGGGTTGTTTGCAGCAGGTGTGCATGGTGATTAGTGTGGGCTGGTGTGTGAGCCCTGATACAGTCACCTGCTTTAATAAATACCCTGATGGATGCAGTAACCCCCTGGTTTTGGGGGGATTGTTCAGCCGACCTCCTCTTGTCCACCTTAACCACAGACCTTCACATTGTGTATGTGTGAGGCATCGTGTTTCCTTGACAGCACAGTGACACCTGGCTTCGTTTTCAGGCATTTTAGTTCACAGAGGCCCAAAGAAATTCCAAAATATGCAGGCAGCCTGCATGCCTTGTTCTTCTGAGCTGCATAGATAGTCCAGCTCTGGATTGCACAGCAGCTTTTGTCATATTTTCACCTAAACACTACTTAGGATGATCAGTTGTTTAATATACCATAGGGGAAATCAGGCTGTTCTTACCAAAACACAAACAATTCTCTTCTGAGGGATGTTCCCTTAAAATCTTGTGCAAAGCATTTCTCTAAAGGAAAAAAGCAAAAAAAAATACACGTCTTGAGAAGTGAATTGGAGGCGTGGGTTTGGGTCTCTAGATTTAATGGCCTAATTTTTCTTCTTGGGTGTAATAACTGCAGATTCTCTCTTACAATATTTGATTCCTAGTAAAGAGCTAATGTGGAATCTCCTCTTTGTAGCCTTTTCCTCTGGAAAGTGAAGGGTTTTAACCAAAGATGAGTGAGCTCTTCCCCCTGTGTCTTTAGTCTTGCCATATGATTTGGAAGGGTTTCTGGATTCTTTCCCTGGGTGCACTTTCACTACTCACAACCTGGGTTTATTTGCTGGAGCCTCTTCTTTCCTGGCCAGATCCATGGTGTCTCATTCAGCTGAGGCCAACACAGATCTGTTTGTCCCACACTTCCCAGTATTGGGAAGGATTTTTCCCACTGGTCAGTTGGGTTCAGATGTGCTGAAATCCTCCTAGATCTTAGGTGAGCACTGGATGTGTTGTCATCAAAGCTGGCTGACTGTCTTGGTTTGAAAGACAGGTGTCTGCCAAGGAAGGCGGGAACCTCTCTTGAAATAGAAAAAATACGACCCCCTTCCCTCCCAATTATTGTAACTTGGAAATTAAGGGGTTTTCAGGCAGAGATCTGGGAGAAAGATTAGCAGTTCTTTCCCAGTCTGTGTGTGTTTAACAAGACAAACAGCACCAGCTCTGCACTGACACAAACCGAGCACAAACCCGGTCCCGGCGCTTTCCCTCGGTGCAGTTCCGGGCACGGCCGCCAGGGGCGCTGCTGGCTCCCGGCCGGGCGGGGCAAGGGTGGGGATTCCCCCGCGCCTGCAGGGGGCGCTGTGGCGCGAGCTCAGCTCCGCTCCCTCACGCGGTGATGGCGTGCGGGGCCCAGGGCTGCGGCGGGAACCTCGGAGCGGCGGTGGGGATGGCTGGGACCAGCAGATCCCAGAGCAGTAAATGAAATGTAGCAGAAACTCCACAGCTGGAGCAGGACCCGCAGGGTGTCCCGGCAGCCAGGTCTGCTGGGTTACAGTGCAGCAAAAAACCCGGAGCAGTGGCAGAGGAGCGGCGGGACTGGGCCGTGGCAGCCGGGCTCTCGAACGCAGCCAGGAGAGGCTCCCTTGGGCGGGGAGGAGGTTCATGGTCCCGGTTTTTTCCTCTGAGGCACCGAGTAGATCGTGAGGGCCCTTTCCGGTGAGGTAGGGTGTTAATAAGGTCCTAGTCCTACAAGCAAAGGCTCACCCACAGTAAGGAAGAAGCAGTGCAGGGCTGGGCTCCAGCAGTGGCAGTGAATTCTCACCACAGTAAGCAGCAGCTCGAACGTTCTCTGCCCGCTGCCGACAGTGAGAAGGAGCTAGGAGCTGCCCCCAGCCCCTTCCCCCTAGCCTAAAAAATCTCGTGGTAACTCTGCCCTTCCCGAGAGAAAAGCCCTCAGGTAAGAGAGTAGCCAGGTGCACCCTTCCCCCTCCTCCTCTTCCCAGCCACATCTTTTGTTCTCTTAAGTGTCGCTAGTTATTGTTTCTTAGCAACAGATGGGACAACATTCCATGAGAGAAAGAAACAGAAGGAAAAACCCTAACTCTCAACAGTGACCCACCAGAGCTTCACCTGCGAAGTAATTCTTCTAAGAAAACAAATGAAGTTCTAATAATTTAAATCATCTGTTGGGGGCAAAGAGGAAACTTGTTAGCCAAAGCCTCTTATCTACTTTTCTGCAGAAACCCAAAAAGCCCCCAACCCTCTCTCCAGTCAAGCATGTTTCCTTCTGCACTGCACAGGTGAATCAGTGTGTGGAACTGCCTTTTGGTGAAATGAAATGTTTGGCTTTGGTTTATGTTGCAAATTTTAGTTTAAAAATATGTATTTGAGGGAGGTTGAGCTTGTGAATCCCATCTTGCTGCCGTGCCAAGTGCTCTAGTGTGTGTGTAGCCTGACAGACATAGTTAATTACTGTCAGTGTAATTGTGGCTGTGCTGAAATCCATGGAAGTGAAGTTGTTGTAAAGAAATTATTTCCAGAATAGATCTTTCCCTTCATTCTGCAGCTAGAGGAGATGAAATCCACTCCCACGATGGATCACTGCAGCCGCCATGGAAGTAAATAATGAAGTGCACTTGGTAAAGGGAAATTTTAGCCCAGCTAAAAGTGTAAATGCCTTGCTTTCTGCAAAGAAACTAACTCACTAACTAATACACCTTTATTTCTTCTCCTCATTCACCTTTTGCCCTCTCTTCTGTTTCTTTCATGCTCCTGAACTCCTGAGCAGGCGTCATCGGATCGCCGAGGAGAGTGGGAGATCCAGCCAAGCCGGCAGACAAATACCTCGTACTTGACATCTCATTTGGCTGCAGATCGACATGGAGGATCAGTGCAGGTACCTCTTCCTTCTGCTGTGTGCAGCCTTTGTGTTAAAGCCCCTGAATTCTCCTCAAATAGCAGCAATGTTGTGGTCAGGAGAGCAATTTCACTGGTCCTGTCCCGTACATAATGCTCAAGCCATGCTTTGGGAGGGACCCATGCTGTGATGGCTAACACCATGGCTTTTACTGCTTCAACAAAAATTTTTAAGCTGTTTTGAACCCAGACTTGTTAAACTAAAGACAAAAGTGAGTGGCATTAGTAGACCTGGTCTATAAAGTACCCTCTACCCTATTTTGGAGGTGCTCTAGGGCACTACAGGCAGCTGAAGTAGGACTTGTTGTACATAGTCCGCATTAATGTTGAGAAAAGAGTTGAGCTGTTCCAAAGCAGATCACCAGTTTGAGGACACAGTGGGCACAAGGTAGATCTCCAGAAGGTTGCACTGAAAGGAGATGAGCAGAGGATGTGCAACAGACAGTGTTGGAGCTGCCACTACCAGTGTTTTTAAATTCCTGAAAAATTCCTGTTTGTGAAGCCCTACCGGTCCTGGTTGTCGCTCAGGCTCACTGAGGGACCTTCTGACACTAAAGCCAGGGAGAGCTGGCTGGACAAGCTGGAGAGAAGGTGCAGGAGTCATCCAAGCAAACGAGAACTCCACTATCACCTCCTCTTTGCTATGAGAGCTGGCTCTGCTGTCAGACACAACACCCTGAACATGGCTCTAGTGAAATGGGAATTAGTGCTTGAGCATGACAGAGCTGAGCCAAGGAAACAGGTAGTGCAGGATGTCCCTAAGAAAAATGCAGATTAGGTTGACACTTTTACTTATTCTTGATACTTAGTTGGGTTTAATGTGGTTTTGGCTTGATTAACCTCGGTCCTCTTTTAATTTAAAGATACTTTACTGAGTAGCAGAAAAACAAAGATAAGGAGGATCTGATGAATGTGTAGCTCTGCTCTCAGATGTGACCAGAGAGTAACCTGGAGAAGTGTCCAAGATCAGACTGGATGGAGTTTGGAGCAACCTGTTCTAGTGGAAGGTGTCCCTGCCCATGTCAGGGGGTTGGAGTAGGTGAACTGTAAAGGTTCTTTCTGACACAAACCGTTCTGTGATTGTACAGCATCAGCACTCAGCACAGAGTAGATGTTTTTATTCATACTTTTTTATGCGAGTGTCCCGTTCCGCAATAAAAGGAGCCTACAAGCGAGCCTACAAGCTCTACTAGTAAGCCCCCACTCCCTCCTAGCAACCCAAAGCAAAATGGCTCTCATTGTGTCATAGTTAACTGCTTTTATATGTGTTAAGGTTCCTCCCACAGCTTGAATTTCCCGGACATTCTTCGTGGGCATCTGGGCATTCCCCCACCCAAAAGTGGGGAGAGGTCACTCATAGTCTGCTCATGGAGGCTTTCTGTGCCCTGCTGGGCTGCGAGGAGAAGCCTCCACAGGGACAGGGCTGCTAGCACAACATGTACAGCTCTTATAGGAATCTTTCACCTCATGTATAACACATGTTGAGGCATAAATAAAAATCACATTGGTCCCTTTCAGTGAGGGGAATGTTTCCTTCTGACAGCAGCCCTGAAGCAGCCCTAGGAATCGGGTGGGAAGAGTTGCCAACCTGAGCAGTTTACAAGCTCCTTGTGCCACTGTAAGCACTAAAATTCTGCTTATCTGCAGTTGAGAACAGGAAATGTGCTGTGTGTGGCTGCTAAGCTGCAGAGGCTAGAATTGTTCCTCAGCAGACGCCCCAGCTCTTGCTGGACCTTGGCATGTCAGCAGCTTCAAGTCACCATTGCCCTTTAAGGCTGAATTTGCCACATGAAAATGAAGTGGCAGCATGTGAAAAGCGAGGAGGAAAATCACAGCCTTTCGTAGAATGGAATTTAACAAGTAGCTGAACAAAATGTGGGAAGAGCTCTGGGAGCAATGCAATTAAGTGCCAGTGCTCTGCAGATCTGCATGAGAAGCATGGAGGTCTGGAGAACCCAGGGCAGCCCAGGTGTGATGAGTAAGGGAAGGGGTGAAGACCAAGAAGTTGTCACTCTGAGCACCATGTGAGCCAAGTTCTAACTGTCATGGCAGAGCCCAAGGGGCCTGGTTGGCAGAAACAGCAGCTCCTGGTAGGACTGAAGTGTTCAAAATTAACATAATGTGCTGACTAGGAGACATCTGCTCCAAGAGCTTTTTTCCCTTCATCCCTGGTGGTCAGATCATCTGGAGCCACCAGGAGTTCTGGATACCACCCCTACCTCGACCCCATGGGAGGTGCCTCCTTTTACCTTGTTGAAAGGCCAAGAGGAGGAACAGAGTGGAGAAACCAGGCGTCCTTACAGCTCTGGAGCCAAGAGCAGCTCCCGGTTTTCACAGCAAGGTGCAGGAGCCTGGGCTAACATCCAGGTGAAGCATGGAAGGGTCGGCTGAACTTCTGTCCCATGCAGGATGCTTTGGGGGTGGTCGTAGTAAAGGAGCAGTGACTAGTTATCCAGAAAATTGTGTGGATGTCTTTGTTTGAAAGACAGGTGTCTGCCAAGGAAGGTGGGAACCTCCCTTGGAATAGAAAATATGACTCTCTTCCTTCTGAATTATTGTAACTTGGAAATTAAGAGACTTTCAGGCAGAGATCTGGGAGAAGGATTAGCAGTTCTTTCCCAGTCTGTGTGTGTTTAACAAGACAAACAGCACCGGCTCTGCACTGACACAAACCGAGCACAAACCCGGTCCCGGCGCTTTCCCTCGGTGCAGTTCCGGGCACGGCCGCCAGGGGCGCTGCTGGCTCCCGGCCGGGCGGGGCAAGGGTGGGGATTCCCCCGCGCCTGCAGGGGGCGCTGTGGCGCGAGCTCACTCCGCTCCCTCACGCGGTGATGGCGGGCAAGCCAGCGGAAGGGATGGAAAAGCGCTTCCTTTGCAAACCCACAGGGGCAGCTGGTCCCGGTGCCTCTCCAGATGGTGAAATGAGCTGCAGCAGGAATCTCGGAGTGGCAGCTGGAATGGCAGAGGCGAGCACACCTTGGGGTGGCAAACAAAATGTAGCAGAAACTCCACAGCCATAGCAGCAGCTGTGAGGGTGTCCCGGTTGGCACCGGGCGCTGGAGTAAAGTGTAGCAAAAAAGCCGGAGACAGCGGCAGAAAACAGCCGGGCGGAGCAGCGGCAGAGATGCACCCTCCAGGTAGCGGGAGTGGCTCCTGGTCCCGATTTTTTTCCTCTGAGGCACCGAGTTGATGGTGAGGGCCCTTTCCAGTGTTAACATGGTCTCTGTTCAATGGCCACTCTTAGGAGCAAAGGCTCACCCACAGTAAGGAAGAAGCAGTACAGGGACTGGACTCCNGGTGGGGATTCCCCCGCGCCTGCAGGGGGCGCTGTGGCGCGAGCTCACTCCGCTCCCTCACGCGGTGATGGCGGGCAAGCCAGCGGAAGGGATGGAAAAGCGCTTCCTTTGCAAACCCACAGGGGCAGCTGGTCCCGGTGCCTCTCCAGATGGTGAAATGAGCTGCAGCAGGAATCTCGGAGTGGCAGCTGGAATGGCAGAGGCGAGCACACCTTGGGGTGGCAAACAAAATGTAGCAGAAACTCCACAGCCATAGCAGCAGCTGTGAGGGTGTCCCGGTTGGCACCGGGCGCTGGAGTAAAGTGTAGCAAAAAAGCCGGAGACAGCGGCAGAAAACAGCCGGGCGGAGCAGCGGCAGAGATGCACCCTCCAGGTAGCGGGAGTGGCTCCTGGTCCCGATTTTTTTCCTCTGAGGCACCGAGTTGATGGTGAGGGCCCTTTCCAGTGTTAACATGGTCTCTGTTCAATGGCCACTCTTAGGAGCAAAGGCTCACCCACAGTAAGGAAGAAGCAGTACAGGGACTGGACTCCACAGTGGCAGTGGATTCTCCCCACGGTCGCAGCAAGGTTGCAGCAACTCTACCACCGTTCAAAAATCTTGCAATATCTCTGCCTTTCCCAAGAGATAAGCCCCCAACTGAGAGAGTAGCCAGCTACAGGCTTTCCGCTCCTTGGCCACATCTTTTGTCTCTTAAGTACTGGTTGTTACCATGTCTTAGGCAAAAAATGGGACAAAATTCCCTGAGAGAAAATAAAAATAAGAAAAATCCTAATGTCCAGCAGTGGAGCTGCTGGGAGATGGTGAGCTGGATGGTTATCCCTGTAATGGAAAAGCTGGAGTGAGCCATCATCTCAGGTGTGAGGCAGAAGAGATGAGATACTGTGTCAGTACCTTTGGAGCGAGGATGTAATTCCCAAAATCGGCTGTGTAAAGAATGAGATCTGGGATTGAGGCTTCTCCCCACAGTACTGTCAGGCAAGAGGACTGAGCCTCTCACCTGTAAAAATGTCAGGAGAAAACAATCAGCATTGTACAGCTTGCGTGTGTATATAGGGCTGGCAGTCAGTGCTCACACCAGTGCCTGCTCTTCCAGAGGGGCCTCTCAATGCCAAGTCATGTGCTGGGCACAGGAATGTGAGTTAGGAAGCACACAAACAGGGTCCTCCCTGCTGCTCTGCTTTGGCTGCTCCAGCCTGGAGACTCCAAGGCACCCACAAAACTCAGCAGCCTCCTGAGAGCATGAAAAGAGAGAGGAGCAAATGGTTATTCATAAGATTTCCCATTCCCTCAGCAGCCCTTGCCAAGGAGCCTCACAAACGGGGTGTTCCTTTGTGTTGCAGGTGGTGAGCTCAACCAACGGGGAGCTGAATGTGGACGACCCAACAGGAGCACACTCCAACGCACCCATCACAGCGCAGGCGGAGGTGGAGGTGGTGGAGGAAGCTAAGTACGTTTGCTTTACAACAGGCTTTCCCCTGGTTGGTCATTATCCTTCCCCTGGGAAGCGAGTGGGGACATTTTTCTGTGGCAAAGTCCTCAATGCTCGTGTCCCATGCCCTTTTCCTTGCATATTGCTGCTTTTGTGCATGGTGCCTTCAGTGCTGCTGCTGCTTCTCTTTGACACTTGTCATGCCTGGAGAACATAACTCTTACTCAGAGCATGTATTGCCAGATAGACATTTCAGTAGCACAGATACCAAAATACCGGGAGCTGATCTCAGGAATCCCGGTGAGCAGCCCCCATTGCAGAGGGAGAACACGATGTGCTTTTGTGCTGAGAGTGTAGGAGGAGCTTGAGCACAGCTCAGCAAAGAGATCATCGGTCTGAGAGTTGTCACTTCATTTCTAACTGTGAGAGGTGGATGCCAGGTATCCAGAACAGTCTGGAAGTAACTCTTGCAGGGATGGGTTGTTCTCCCTGGGGGTTCTCTTTGTCCGGCCCTGAGAAGCTGAGTGAGAGGAACCAGAAGTAGCTTGTGGAGGAGAAATTGCTCCCTCTAAGGTGAAGTCTCCTGTAGCTTGTGGTCACATATGAGAACTGCTGTCAGAGCTGCTGCTTTGACCATTTTGGCTCCTGTCCTGCATCCAGCACCATCATGTCACCTTTTGCACCTTCTCACCGCCTCTGAACTAAACCAAGACCTGTCACTGCAGGGTCACCACAGAGTTCTGGCACTCCCTGAGCGAGAGGCCAGCAGGCCCAGGGCTGCCTTTGAACTGGTCAGTGCTGAGACACAGCCCAGCTGCCTGGTTATTATTTGAGCGGGTGATGCTGGTGCCACTTGTCCCCCATTGTTTGCCTCAACCTTTGCGGGCACTTCTGTATGAAGAGGAAGAGTGGCAGGTGTGAGAGAGGGTGTATGGATGGAAAAGGTCCCTAGGTATGTGTCATCTGTGCTGGTTGTCCTGAAGGAAGGTCTTCTGCTCTCTATTCCCCAGTCCCTCGGGAAGCCATGTGTGTGGGATCTTGTTCACTGGTAGCTGGCCTGGCCTTGATCCCAGCAGCCACAGACACACCTTCTCCTCCCAGCCCGAGAAGCCTCAGATTTGGTGCAGGCTCCTCATCAAGCTGGGAGGGTGGGGGAGATCTTGAGAAGCAACTTCGAGAGTGGGCTTGAACATTCCTCTTAGATATGGATTGTGTGGCCAGCAGAGACCACCAGCTTGGCATCATGTGCTCTGAAGGGGGTCCCACCAGGCACGTGGCTCCTAGGATGGCGCAGATTGTCATCCTCAACAGTTCTGCTCCAACAACCTAATGCAAGGAAGAACCAGGAACATCTCCAGCCCATGTTTGTGCAGTGAGGCCAGGTCCAGCCCCTACTCTGTGTGCTAGGGAGACGTCAAGCCAGGTGGGAAGGAGCTGTGCCACTCAGGCCCTATAGCACAGCACATGGAGCTGTCCTGTCTCTCTCCAGCCCTTGTTTGTGTGCTCCCAGATGGGTTTTGGAGGTGCTGGGAAGCAGAGCATACGCTGCTTTGCACTGACAGGTTTGGAGTCTCTTGTAATTCCCAAGCATAGATCACTTCATTCTGCTTGCCACAGGGAGGGCTTTGTCTTTCCTTACATCTCTGGTCACAAATCCCCTCAGGCACACAAGAAGGGGATTCTGCTCTGCAGAAAAGGGTGCCAGAGAGAGCTGGCAGGAGCTGGAGCTGGGCTCTGTTTTGAGATGATGTGCTGTAGTAGGATGGGCTTTCCCTGGCACTCTACAGGCACAGCCATGCCAATGGAGTGTGCTGGAGAAAAGCTCTGGATTCTGGCAGTGGGTGTCACTGGAGGGCAGGTCCCAGGCGTAGATCCATCATCAGCCCCTTCTGCTGCTGGAGCTGCAGGGGGCAAGAGCTGATGGTGGCCTGGAGTCCCTTTCTGATCCCAGCCCCAAATAAGAACCTGAGAGATCTGGTGCCCTGTGGAGAAGGGGTGTTTGGCCTCGTGCCCGTGGAAGAGGTGGCGAGGACAGAGTGGTGTGAGTGCTGGGGCGGGCGGCGGGCAGGCCTGGTGTGTGTCTGCCGCTCTGCACTGCATGTTTGCATGGCTGCAGTGACTTGCTTCCATCCCACCTCTGTGAACTAATCGCTCTTTCTTCCTTTCTGTGTTTTTTCTCTATACTCTCTGTAGCTGCCTGAAAATGCTCAACTTGTGGTGAGTCCCTCTCTCCAGTCCACGTGCAAGGGGGAGCGGACCAGACTAGACTGGGGTTGGCAAAACCAAACCCACCAAACACTAAAAAGGCACAAAGTCAAAGCCAACCCAGAGCTGTTTTGATTTTAGGACCACTTGCGATATTGGGGAGGGCATGGGCTGTGTCTGACCGGCCACACTAGGCTGAGGGATTCGGCTGATCTCTGAATGGATGGATGCAAAATCAGATTTTAATCCTTTCCTATTTGGCTTTCCATCTCCCCCAAACGTTTACATCTGTGAGCAGATGATGCCTGATAGAGTTGGGCAGAGTCAGGCCTAGGCTGGCTGAGCGTCTTGCAGGAATTCCTCATGCAGACAGTTACAAAGGGAAAACCCTGCACTGAGTATTGAGGAGAGGGACCAGTTGCTTCCTTGGAAAGTCTCCTCTTGGAGAAGCACAGGCCAGAGAGGATGGAAGGACAAGGCCAGGGAGTCCTCATTAGTGACAGAGCCCCTACTCAGAGAGGGTAGGTGGGAGGTGGCTCCTTTCCAGCCAGCTGAGGTGCAGGTGAATGCGCTTCTCCAGGAAAGAAGAGGTGGAGAGGTTGGGATTAGCACTGGTCCAAGCCCAGCTTGGGGCTTTATCTGGGGTTTTGAAGCTGCAGCTGTAGTGTCGTAGTCTCAGGTTGTCCCAGGAGGTGCTCCTTGGGGAAACCACGTACGCAGTAAGTGAAGGACCAAGCAGACACTCAGATGGGGTTTGTAGGTTCCAGGGTGGGCTAAGGGGTGAAAATTGCCACAGAGCAAGGAGACCAAGCCCGTGTGTGGCGAGGAATGTCCTTGTTGGATGGGAGACTGACTCTGCCCTGCTCTCCATAGGCATCGCCTCCAATACCTCTGGCATCTCTGGCTTCTCTGTATGTCGTAGTCTGGGGCTGTTCTCTTGGGCATCATCTGCATGCAGAGAGATCACGTTTTGTAATTGTCAGCCTGCCTTATCCTTTTATTTTGGTGTTTTGCCTCTGCCTGTCTGAATTGCCAGGACTTCCTTTCCTGAGCCCTTCCCTGGACCTCTGAGTAAGAGCCTAAAAAGACAGTCACAAGGAAAACCAGCCAGAAGTCAGTCAGCTCCCTTTGTTCGGTGCCCAAGGAGTCGAGTGCTGCTCAGCCCCTTCTTCCCTTACCCGCTGCATGCAAAATCATCACTCATGCATCCTCCATCCTCTCCCTGTGACGTCCCCTTACTCACCATCGCACAAGCCATGAAGGAAGGTGGCTACTGTGGGAGAGAAATACTGCAACAGGCTAAAGCAGGAGATGGTAGCAGGAGATGGGACAACAGAATGCCAGAGCAGTCCTGGGGTTGGGGGTTCCAGCCTGAGATGGGGGTGCCGAGGTGGCAGATAAACACCTCAGGGTGTATGGGCAGTAATGGAGACATCACTTGCCCTGCAAGGATGTGGGCTTTGCATTTTTCCTTGTCCCACCGCCAAATTGTGCCTTTTCAGGAGCCTAGAAGACAAATCATGGACATCAATCCATGCAGTGGGAGAGGTCCCTCCTCTTGAGGGGCCGTGAGAGCTCTCCATGTCACAGGGAGAGTTGTTTGTTCTCCCAAGCAGTCGATCTGTGCTGGCAGGCTCAGCTCATGGCAGATTGTGCTCGCACATCGCTTTTGCACCCCAGAGTGAGGCTTGTGCACCCAGAGACAAGTACCTGGGTGAGAGTTCCTCCAGCTCTGAGAGGACAGGGGTGTAAAGCTGACATTCCATGAAGGACCCAGTGAAAAATAGTTTGGAGAATATGTTAGGGTGGTTTGGAATGTTTTTAGCCTACAACTGATGGTTGTAGGAAAAAACGGTCTTTGCATCCTCATGTTTGCCTGCCAGAGCTCAAGGGAGCATTTGAGCAACATTCTCAGGCACATGGTTGGATTCTTGGGGCTGTCCTGTGCAGAGCCAGGAGCTGGACTCAATGATCCTTGTGAGTCTCTTCCAACTCAGGATCTTCTAAGACTCGGTGGTCTACTCTGGTTGCTTATCCAGGCATCCCTCCCAGCAGCCTGAAAGGGCAAAATCATCATCAGCATCACCCGGGCTTCTCCGGGGACAGCTGTCCCAGCAGATGGAGAAAGACACATAGCTTGGGAGAACTCGCACAGATGTGCAGAGCATTCCTGACAGTGGGCTGAGGGTAGAAAGGTAGATACATGTTGAACGCCAAGGAATTCTGTAGGAAGCCAGGAGGAGTATAGGATCTGAACGACTGCTCCCAGCGTATCCCACAGGGAACCCACCACTCCTCACGGTTCAATTGCGTTGGGCGTTCCTCTCCCCACCTCAGCCTCCACTCTCCATCCTTCTTGCTTCCCCTAATCCTGTGCACCACCTTCACATCGGATGGGGGAAGAAGCAGGGGTTCTGCATCCCGGCACTGAGTGGTTGATCCAAGGTGGAAGCTCTGGTTATCGTGAAAGGTTCAGTAAAGAAACCTGGTCTCTGAGCCAAGGTCTCTTTGGAACTTGATTTTTTAGTGAACAGTAGTGAAAACCGTGTGTCTCGTGGCTGGGAAAAGCAGCCAGAGCTCACCTTCCCACTCCACTTCCTCTGGGGTGGGACAGAGAGAGTGGAGCACCTGGGTCCCTGTTTTACTGTTTTCCCAGGTGGCTCCTTGTGTTCCAGTGGAGCCTGGGAGGAAGAAGCCTGGCTGGCACTCTGGGGTCTGGCAGTGAGACACCCCAGCTGGCCATGGCTGGTCTCCCAGTCCAGGCTGGTGGTGTCATCCACACACCAGCACCTGCCCCCAGGCTGGGCGGGCAGAGATGCTGTTGCATGAGGACAAGTCGGGGGATGGCAGGGACATCATGGGGACATTGCGGACACATCGCGATGACATGGCAGGTTGCTGGGCGCGGGGCTGACTCTCCCTCCTTGTTCTTTGTGCCTCAGGTGCTGCTGCTTCTTTAAGAGGAAACGGAAGAAGACGGCTCAGCGTCACAAGTGACCGGTGCCTCCTGGGCCTTGCAGGAACCACCACGCCTGCAGCTCCTGCCCTGTCTTACTGGAAGGGGCTTCTCTTTAGGAGGGAGGAGGAGGAGGCATAGGAGGAAGAGAGAAAAATGAAAACAAAAAAAAAAAAACCCAAGTGACATTTTAAACCAAAAAGAGAAGAAAACGTTCCAAAACAAACCACTCTGGGGTGGATCTGCTGAATGGTCTCCCTCATTCGCTCCAAGCCTGAAGCTCCTTTTGGGACCAGGACTGTGGCTGGCTCAGGTCTTGGTCGCCCTGGGAGGGGGGCTGGCTGGCTGACCCTCCTTCCCATTGTTTACGTCGAAGGCATCGTTGACGCAAACCTGAGGACTGTGCTTAGTTCCTGCTCACTTTCCTCCCCTCCCTCCCCTGCACTCTGCTCCTCTGTCCTCCTCCCTCCTTAATTAAGTGAAGAAATTCCATAGGCTTGATTGGCTGTGGAGAGGGCAGGAGGATGTGGGGCAGGCAGGAGAGTTGCTAGGAGAAGGGCCTGACTGCTGCAGCAGGAAGAGACAGGTTCTCTCTGTGGCTCCTTGGGAACAGTTACACTGTAATGTGCAAGCTGTGAGAAATTTGCAATCTACTGTTCCAGTTAGGGTTTTTTTTTCCCCAACTCCCTTGACACCTCCCTCCTGTGACAGTAACAGAGCAGTGTGGATTGTTTTAAAGAAGCTGACGTCGTTGCACTTTTTATTATTTTTAGCATTTACAGATGCACATTGTATCTGTGGATCTCTGCGTGGCCACGCCAGCGCAGGCAGACATCCAGCGGGGAGGATGGTGGGGTGCACGGAAATGCCCTTGAGTGGGGATGTCCACAACCCTCGTGCCAGTCTGGGGCTCCTGATGCCCACCTTGGGCCGCGCGCTGAGGAAAGCATACTTGAATTTCCAATCACCCTTCCTAGCTGCCAGTGAATGTCCTTTCCATGGTTTCCTACACCGTGCCTGACCCAGGTGGCCGGGAGAGGCGAGGCTGATGCTCGGCATGGGCCGGAGGGAGCGGCATGGCCTTTGCCAAGCCGGACAAATTTGTGCTGGTTTAAGAGGTAGATCAGGATTGAGGTTCCTGAGAAACAGCCATTTCCTGAAGCGTGGGCATTTCTCAGTGTGGGTAGCCAGGCAGCCTTCCCAAATCCCTGCTTGGGGTGGTTGGGAACCTTCTGCAAGACTATATTAGTGGGGGGAGAGCATCCCCAGCAGGGGAGAGGATACTTCATGCCTTAACACTGATCCCATCTCCCGATGGTCAGAGAGGTTTGACTGGAATTGCCTTCACATCCTCTCTGTGAGCATGGGGCAGGTGCAAGTTCGCCTGCACCATCCCACCCCCAGAACAGCCACGGTTCTCCTGCACCACTTTGAGCCAAACCAATAGCAAGGAAAGGGCTTGGGGTGCTTTCCACGCCCAGAAAAACAGTGAAATCTTGGAAAAGTTCATCCAAATGAAGAGTTTCCCAAACTGGAGGAGATGAGGCTGCCAGGGGTTACTGGAGAGGTGGCAGGGTTGTGGGAGAACTCGAGCAGCTTTGAGGAGGTTATAAGTAGGTTCATTGGTCTTTCCATGTGTGACACCAGATCAGGCTGGAATAGTTTGGTTGTCATAAACTTGGGCCTGGCTTACCCAAAAATCATGGAGAGCATGAAGGGAGGAAAGGGAGAGACTAGATCTCATTATCATTTATTCGATTTAATGCACATCTGTGTAGCTTGGAGTTCACAGAGCAACATTGCCAGGAGGTTCATTTTCCCTGGCTGGGTAGGAGCAAGCTTAGAGGGCAGGAGATCAGCCTGGGCAGCAAGCTCTGGGCTTGCTCCTCATGCATTCCTGAGTCAGGCAGACACTGGCGTGGTGCCAGGGTGGAAAAGCATCCCTCCTGGCCAGGATCCCCGCTGGGCGTCTCTTCTCCATTCTCTGCTGCGTTCTCTCCATGCCTTATCCCAGTGAGCGCGATGGAGGCGCACGGTTCACGCACGCACCTCCTTCTCCCTTAGCAAAGCGCTTTCCTCCTGCCACAGGGAGGACACGGCCATGGGCACGTTCCACCTTGGTCTTTCCAAACTCCTCCGCTGCCAGTGGTTCCCAGAAGCTGTGTCTCTGGCACAGGCATTCCTCTCTCTGCTGTAGGAAACCATGGTTTGGCATCTTGGGAGGGAGTCCAGGGGCACAGGCGCTCCCTGGGAGCCGCCCTGCCCGCTGCCGACAGAGCTGGGCCCTGAGACACTTCCGTTGCTGCCCTCCCAAGCCCCACTAAGTGCCTGTCACCAGAACTCGATTCCTTCTGCATCTCCTGCCGTGTTTGGTCATTCCTCGCTGCCTCCACTCAAGGAGCAGCTTGTAGTTGCAGCATATGTAAGTGTTTGCAGGGTGAGGGAGGGCGGGGGGGAAAGGGGCCATCTCAACAGGTTTCGTTCCTAAATGTTTTTGGTTTCTTTTGTTTCATTGTTTTTTTGGGGGTTTTTTGTTTTTTTTTTAAGTGAATGTATTTGATCGTTTAGAAACTTTCCTGACCTTGTTTTTAAGTGGGTTGGTTTGAAAGCTGTTTCATGGTGACCCACTACAGCTTCTCTCCGGAGATACGGTGTTCTTTTAATCCTACAATGATGTGTTTGTAGGGGAGGACTGTCCCCCCACGGCATGCTGGTAATGCTCACTTGTACCAAGCCCTCTTGCACTATAATCGTACGTTGGACTCTTCAAAAAAAGGGCAAAGATGTGGGGGTGGCTTTTTAACAAAAAAAATACAAAAAAAAAAGAAAATAAAGCAGGTTACCAGCACGTCCTGTGCTTGAGGGAACCGCTGTCCCCAGGGAGCTCGGAGGTGACAGGAGACGCAGCCAGACTGAGCCAGCCATGCTGTGGTAGGATGTAGGGCATTAACCTGGGCAATCCCTCCTCGCCGGGAGCAGTCGGCAGCCAGGAGACCCCAGGCAAGGGGAGGGCTCCTGGGGGCTCCTGGCGCAGGTGCCTCCGACGCGGCTCCCGGCCCTCCAACGTTGCGATGCAGTCTTCTGAGGTATCAAGTGAGATGATTTTTTTTTTTTCAATAAAACATTGCACTGCTGCATTGTTCTCCATGAATAGAAGTATTTATTACCTCAGCCTGACCATGGCACTTGTGTTTTGTCTTCCTTTGGCTCTCCTGGGCACTTGTGTCACCCTCTGCTCCCCTTGGAGGGAACAACGCATAGGTGGGACCTTGTGGGACCTTCCCAACACTTCATGCTTTACAGCCATGGGCAGTTCAGCCCTACAGAGCTTGGCCAAGGCGTGGTGGTACAGATTTCCCTTCTCCCTGGGCGCACACATTCCCACTTCAGCCATCCTGGAATGCAGGATGCGACATCTTGAGGCAGCCCTTGAGAAGGGACCACAGAGAGAGGGGTACTGGGACCTGCCCCCTGACAAGGCTGTGGGATAAAAACTGAAGGAAGCAGTGAGAGAAGCCCTAATTATCCTTAAATGATAGGAGAAGCCAGGCTGGAAGCACCCAGGATTTTCTGTGGTATTGCAGATGCCTGTGTTCAGCTTAGCACCATCACTGAAGGTGTCGCTGCCCATGGTAAGGGATAGACTTGTAAAGGTCCCTTTGATCCCAAACCCGTGACTGCAAATCCTGGAGTTAGTTGAACGTGATGGGAATTAGGTTTTCATCAGGTCTGGATCAGTGTCAATCCCCAAAAAGATAAATCTCAAAGGTGGAGATATGGGTTCCAAGGGTCAGGGAGGAAACCTTTGAGTTTCATCTCCTCCTCAGAGTGCACGTGTCCCCAGACAAATTTTTGGGAGCAGGAAATGAAAGCTCATGCTAAAAATGGTATATTTAAGGCTGGGAATTAGGGAGGAGGGAATGTCACACGAGGGATTACGGTGTGGAGCAGGTTCCAAGCGTGGGGTTCAGGTGCAGGTATCTCCGAGTGGGTACAGTGCCAGCTGCTCTCAAGGTGCTTGGCCTCTCGGGTGGCGTCTCTTCAACGCGACTGCTCGGACATTGATCCGCAGCCATTTAGCTCACCGGGAGCTCGGCTCATCCTCCCGCCGCGGGCGCGGGCACCGAGCGGTCACCGGCTTCGGCCGCTCGATGTTCCCCTGCCCCGGGGGCCGCGGCTGCTGCTACCGGGGACACACCGAGGACAAAGCGGGGACACGCCGGAACAACGCCCCCGGCTCGCCTCAGCTCCCGCCCTCCGGCCGTGCCCATTGGCCAGCGCTACCCTCGGTCCCGCCCCCCCTCCCGCCT
>VWZV01008161.1:241533-353337 GCA_013397155.1 Irena cyanogastra | reverse complement strand
GGGGAGGGTGGGGTAAGGCCGTGAGGGAGGGAGGGAGGGAGGCAGGGTCCAGTGCGCGGGCGTCGGGGGCACCCGAAAGGGGGCAGGGGGCCTGGGGCCAGCTTGGCCCAACTCTGGGGAAGCTGAGGTGGGGGGCCTGGGCCGAACGCCTGGGTTGGGGCGGGGTCCAGCTGGGGTGAGTGCTGAGGCTGCTAGGGGGAATGCAGCCAGGGCTATGGGGCACCAACCAACCTCATCTAGTGAGGTTTTGGGGCTGGTGGGAGTTGGTGAGTCGGACTTCTGGGGCTGGGTTGGCCCAGCAAAGTGAGTCTGGATCCCCTGATCCCCCTAACCTTCCTCCACCCCCCCAAGGTGTTCTTCGACCTGCGGATCGGTGAGGAGGATGCGGGCCGTGTCGTCATCGGCCTCTTTGGCAAGACAGTGCCCAAGACGGTGGAGAACTTCATGGCCTTGGCCACCGGAGAGGTGAGGGGCCCGTGGTACCCTGGGCCTCACCTGCCCCTGCTCGGTCCTGCTCGGTGCCCTGGGGCAGCACTGGGGCCACAGAGCTCTGCTCTGTCCCTTCACCTCACTCCCTGTTCTCCCTCCACA
Organism: Irena cyanogastra; assembly: GCA_013397155.1. Classification (NCBI taxonomy): domain Eukaryota; kingdom Metazoa; phylum Chordata; class Aves; order Passeriformes; family Irenidae; genus Irena; species Irena cyanogastra. Next base: position 352,746 of record VWZV01008161.1, on the reverse strand, counting down.
CCCCCAGAAAGGATTTGGCTTCAAGGGCAGCAAGTTCCACCGTGTGATCAAGGACTTCATGATCCAGGGAGGAGACTTCACCCGTGGTGATGGCACCGGAGGTAACTTGGCAAATCCAAGCCACTGTCTTGGAGTGAGACAGCAGCTGCAATTCCAGCCACTGCAGGGCTGTCCCTGGGACTAGTGTAGAGCTGGAGCTTGGTGGAAACAAGTGGCATGGAGCTCACAAAGACATGGCCTCGGAGCAGAGCTGAGTGCAGGGTAACTGGGGTGCTGGGAGCCTCCTGCTCCAGTCCCTTAGTCCTGCCCAGCTCCTGGTGTGCTTCCAGCTCCCTGCAGCAGCCCATGTCTCATGTATCCCTGTGGCATCACTGCTAGTCCCTGCTCTGGAATTGTTCATTCCCCCACCCAGCTTGTGTTGGAGCTACCACCACCAGCGCCCCTACCCCGACATATTCCATGAAACCTCTGCGGCCTTTTTGTCCCCACCTTTAGGAAAAAGCATCTACGGGGATCGTTTCCCTGATGAGAACTTCAAGCTGAAGCATTACGGGCCAGGCTGGGTGAGCATGGCCAACGCTGGCAAGGANTCGGCCCCGCCCCCCTCCCGCCTCCTCCCCCTCCGTGGCCAATCATCGTGCCGTTCCGCTCACGATTGACAGCTCCGTGGCCGCCCAGCGAGAGGCAACGTGGCATACGCCCGCGCCCCGCCCGGCCGGAAGGTGCTACCTTCCCCCCCTGTGGGACTNGGACGGGAAGCACGTGGTGTTCGGCAAAGTGCTGGAGGGCATGGTGAGGGACGGGAGAGGGAAAGGGCTCGGTGCTCCGGGGAGAGCGGGACTGGGCAGGGCTCGGCCGAGCCGGCTCTGCCCATGTGTCCCCCTCTCACACTCTGCTCCACCAGGACGTGGTGCGCAAGGTGGAGGGCACAAAGACAGACAGCCGGGACAAGCCCCTCAAGGACGTCACCATCGTCGACTGTGGCACCATCGAGGTGGAGAAGCCGTTCGCCATTGCCAAAGAGTGACGGGACCAGGCCCTGCCAGGCTGTGAGAGGCTGTGGGACGGGGGCTGCCNCCTCCCGCGCCGACGAGCGCAAGAAGGGACCCAAGGTCACCGCCAAGGTCGGGGGGGACCGAGGCGGGGCCGGCAGGGGGGGGATTGGGAAAGACTCCGTGTGAGGGGAGCCCGCATGGGGCGGGGAAGACCTCGAGAGGGGGGAGGNCTCACTCCCTGTTCTCCCTCCACACCCCCAGAAAGGATTTGGCTTCAAGGGCAGCAAGTTCCACCGTGTGATCAAGGACTTCATGATCCAGGGAGGAGACTTCACCCGTGGTGATGGCACCGGAGGTAACTTGGCAAATCCAAGCCACTGTCTTGGAGTGAGACAGCAGCTGCAATTCCAGCCACTGCAGGGCTGTCCCTGGGACTAGTGTAGAGCTGGAGCTTGGTGGAAACAAGTGGCATGGAGCTCACAAAGACATGGCCTCGGAGCAGAGCTGAGTGCAGGGTAACTGGGGTGCTGGGAGCCTCCTGCTCCAGTCCCTTAGTCCTGCCCAGCTCCTGGTGTGCTTCCAGCTCCCTGCAGCAGCCCATGTCTCATGTATCCCTGTGGCATCACTGCTAGTCCCTGCTCTGGAATTGTTCATTCCCCCACCCAGCTTGTGTTGGAGCTACCACCACCAGCGCCCCTACCCCGACATATTCCATGAAACCTCTGCGGCCTTTTTGTCCCCACCTTTAGGAAAAAGCATCTACGGGGATCGTTTCCCTGATGAGAACTTCAAGCTGAAGCATTACGGGCCAGGCTGGGTGAGCATGGCCAACGCTGGCAAGGACACCAACGGCTCCCAGTTCTTCATCACCACCGTGAAGACGCCGTGGCTGGACGGGAAGCACGTGGTGTTCGGCAAAGTGCTGGAGGGCATGGTGAGGGACGGGAGAGGGAAAGGGCTCGGTGCTCCGGGGAGAGCGGGACTGGGCAGGGCTCGGCCGAGCCGGCTCTGCCCATGTGTCCCCCTCTCACACTCTGCTCCACCAGGACGTGGTGCGCAAGGTGGAGGGCACAAAGACAGACAGCCGGGACAAGCCCCTCAAGGACGTCACCATCGTCGACTGTGGCACCATCGAGGTGGAGAAGCCGTTCGCCATTGCCAAAGAGTGACGGGACCAGGCCCTGCCAGGCTGTGAGAGGCTGTGGGACGGGGGCTGCCGTGCTTCCCTTGCCCTGGGGCCACTGGGGCCTGCTATGTCCCAGTGCCCAGCCCCTCTCCCTGCTGCCTCCCAGCCAGTGGGGCAGGGCACAGGCTGCTCTTCCATCACTTTTGTAAGAAGCACATGCACCAATAAATGTGACCAATGTGTTTTTTTAAAGAGCTGCCTCTCTCCTGCCTTTGGAGGGATGCAGATCACTCTGCATCCCTCACACAGATGCACCCTTCAACCTTCCAGCCCCCCTTCCAACCTTCCTTCTTCCACATCTCATCCAGCTGGGAGCAGTGCCACAGTTGGCCCTGGGTTTGCTTTGCAGAATTCCACAGCACAGCACTTTGCCAGTCAGTCAAATCCAGGAGATTTATTGCTCCAAAGCCTGGATGCAGAGAGGTTTTCCAGCACCATTTGGCATCCAAAGGCTCCTACTGCAAGCCCAAAACAGCAGGGGAGAAGGCAGAGCTCCCACTGCCAACAAAGGCACCTTGCATGGTGGTGGGAGAGGAGTTCCCAACATCCCTTCAGCTTCTCCCACCATTTCCCTGCCCCAGCCCAGCACGGAGGAGTGAGGATCCTTGTGGTGAAACTTTCTCTCACCACTGCATCCCTGGGTGCTGGGTGGCACTCATCATTCCAGGGGCTCGGGGTGCTGCCTGGCCAGGGCACAGCTCGGGGAGGTAGAGGCCCTGCAGGACCCCCATGAGGATGGTGTTGGGGAGCAGGTCTGCGAGGAAATGGGGCTGCCGTAATAACTTGTTCCCTCCTGGGCCCCGTTAAAGGAGAAGCACCTTTGCAGGGCCCAGAAGAGCCTTCTGGAGGTTTTTTGGAGGTTTTTGCTCCACAGCCCTGCTCCTTACCAGTGCCGTGTGGCCGCACGTAGGGATCCGAGCAGAAGCCGACAGTGGGGCGCTGGGAGGGCAGGAGTCTGGTGCTGCTGTGGAAGAGGGGACATCAGTGCTCAGCCTGTCCCCACTACTCCCCAACCCCTAACACAGGGCAGGGACAATCCCAGTGCCATGAGGGATAACCCTGGTGCAGGCAGATCTCATCTACTTACGGGGGGTTGCTGGCCTTGGGGTTCTGCTGGCACCACCGCACCTTCAGGAAGTCCAGGATGTCCTGGGGCAGGTCCTCATTGTGGCACAGCACACCCTGCAATGCTCCAGGGGGGTCGGCACCTCAAAACACCCCTCCCAAACCCACCACCATGTGTTCCTCACCCCTAAAAACCCACCCTGAACCTGCCATACACTCCTCACCTGCAGGTAGACCTCCAGGCCCTGCCGGCGCTGCTCCACCCCTTTGGGCATCCAGTTGGAGATGCGTGGGGGGAAGTCGGGGACCTTGCAGGTCTTCCTGATCTGAGGAAGGGTGCAGGGGTATCAGGGCAGGCCACAGAGGATGAGGCCAGGCCTCCCACGTCCCCCCACTGCAGAGCTGGGGGTTCTTACCCGCTTGTGCAGCTCCTGGAACTCTCTGTAGCACTTGGTCACTGTGTGCCGCCGGCCATTGCACAGCACCTCCACCCGGAACAACTGCCATGGGGACAGAGAGCATGCCCTCCTCATCAGCCCAGCCTCACTGTCCTTGTTCTCACCATCTTCATTGCCTTCACAATCCTCATCAGCCCCAGCCTCACCATCCTCATTCTCAGGATCTTCATCACCGTCACCATCCCTCATCATCCTCACCATCCTCAGCCTCAGCACCCTCACTATCCTTACCACCCTCACCATCTTCACCATCAGCCTCCCAGAGGAGGTAGGAGCCACTAACTCACACACCTAGGGACAGCACTTGGGACACTCCACCCCCACTTCTCTAGGACAGGCAGAGACCCCCCCAACCTCCAGGGCAGACCCCCAACACCCCCAGGGCCAATGGGGGCACCATGGGACCAGGCAGGACCTCCAAAGGCAGATGGGACACAATTCTCCTCTCATACAGCAAGGTGTGACATCCCAACCCCCATCAAACCCCACCAGACAATTGGGACCCTGGGGCTGGCAGGGACCCCCAACACCTTGGGGTGTGCAGGGACACCAGGAAGGGGCACATGGGGACCTCACACCAATGGGACAGAGGGAAACAACCCATCTTTCCCCAAGGCAGGTGGAGCCCCCTTGCCTAGGGATAGTCACAGATCTCCACTCTCCTGGGGAAGGCAGGAGAGCCCCTTCTTTCCCCACATGGCCAGGGCTCCCCCCTCACTCCACTCCCCAGGGCCAGTGGGGATCCCCCAGGCCAGGGACAGGCCCTGCTTTCAAGGGTGGGCCCTTGAAGACCGACAGGCATCTCCACCCCACAGTGCCACAAGGGACCCCCCAGGCTAAGGTAGAAGGGCAGAGGACCTCAGACAGGAACTCTGTGGGGACCTCTGCTCAGCACCCCCGGAGCAGGGACCCTCATCCCCTCCCCATCAAGGGCTTTGTGTCCCCCTTTCCAGAAAGGGATCCATGAGGACAGCTGGGGACCTCTCCTAGTCTCCAGATGGTCCCATCTGCCCCTCTCTCCCCCTGCCTCCTCACTCCCCTGGACAGTTGGGAGCCGTGGGAGGAGTTCAGGACTGCTGGGAACCCCCCAAGCACTTGGAGGATGTGGGGACACCCCAGTGGGCACATTAAGACCTCCACATCCTCCACCTTCCAGGGCAAGCCAGGGCACCCAGAGACAGACAGGGACCCACCAGCACCCTGGGGACAGGGGGCATCCTGGCCATTCCAGGTGTAAAGAGTGCTCTGACAGGGACCCCTCGGGTCTGCACTCCTGGGGGAAGGACACAGCCCCATCCTGAGTGCACAGGGATATGGCAAGGACCCCCTGGGGACAGAGGAGACACCCTCACCAGTGATGCCCCTTCCCCACTCCTTCCAGGGGTAGGGGATCACTGTCTGTCCCTCCCTCTCACCCCAGCAGGGATCCTCTGATGCAGGCAGGGACAGCCACTCCTGGGCATTTGGGGGCACCCGGGGAGAGCCTGGGGACATCCCACCCCCAGGGCAGATGTGGGACACACATCCCTGGGGCAGATGGGGGTACCCAGGGATAGACGGGGACCCTGCGACCCTCTGGGGTCAGAGGGGACTCCCAGGGTAGAGGAACAGCCCCGGCACCAAGGACAGAGAGCGGCCCCTGGGCTACCCCTGGGACAAGTGAGGTTCCCCAGTTACACTTGGGGACCCTCAGTCATGGAGATCCCCTCCCGGGCAGGTGGGGACCCTGTGGGAGTGACAAGATCCCCAGAACGTGACCCTGGGGTGGGCAGGAAGAGCCTCCAGCCCCTGGGGCAAGTGGAGGCACCCCTGGGATGTGGGGACCCCTGGGCACAAGGCAGGACCCTGCACCACCAGGGCGAGGGAAAGCCGCGGGACAGACACTCCGGGACAGACACTCGTGACTTCAAGGGCAGAAAACGCCCCCGAAAGGGACCCAGAGCAGGCAGAGACCCCTGGGGCAGGAGGGGACCACCCAGGGATACTAGAGGACCTCCAACCCTCGAGGCTGGGACTCTTCAGGGTCGCCTGGGGGAACGAGGGGACCTCCAGCCCCAGAGCAGGTGGGGCATCCCGGGGAAGGAAGGGAACCCCCGACCGTGGGGGCTACAGGGACCTCTCCCCCTTCCAAAGATAAAGGGTCTGTGCTCCATCGGCTGCGACCCTCCAGGGACAGGCAGAGGCTTCCACCCCCGTGGCCCTCCCCCAGGCCAAAATAATCTCACCTTGCCCATGTCCCCCATCCCCAGGGCCAGGGACACCCCCAGCCCGGGGACGAACAGCACACGGGGGAGGTGGGACATGCAGAGCCCTCCAGCCCTGGGGAGCGGGAGAAACCTCCGACCCCCGGGGACAGCGGGGACAGTGGCAGGCAGGATCCCGCACACCAGGACCAGAGGGCACCCCCAGAGCAGAGACACCCCCTTTCAGAGGGTCTGCGTCTGCCACCGGCAGGAACGCCCCGGGGACAAGCAGCGACCTCCACTCCCAGGGCACGTGGAAGACTCCTGGGGCAGAGTGCGACAAATCCCCCTGGGAGCAGAGGGTGACTCCCCCATGGGAACTTGGGGGCTTCCAGTCCTAGGGCAGCTGGGACCCCCCGGACCAGGGACACCTCCCCACCGGCGGGACCTGCACTCCCGGGCGGGCTGGGGGACACTTGGGGACAACCGGTGAGCTCCAGTTGCCGGGGCAGAAGGAGACACCCTCATCCACCCTTCCCTGCGGGCAGCCCAGCGCCCACCCCCGCGGCAGGGGCACCCCAGCCCCGCACGGCCCCGTCCCTCACCGTGTGCGCCCGCTCGGGGCTGCGCGCCGCCGCCGGGGGCTCCGCTGCGGGGATGGAGACGGCGATCATGGCCCGGGGCACGGCGGGGCCGCGGGCGGGACGGGCCGGGGCCGGGGCCGGGCAGGGACCGCCCCGGGAGCCCATGGCGGGGTCACAGCCCCGGACAGCCCGGGGACGATCCTGAGGCCCCAGAGCAGCACAGGGGGAAGGAGCAGCGGAGACGCCGCAGGGAGCCGGTTTACAAGGATAAGGGGAAAGGAAAGAGGGAAGTCAGCCCAAGCTGCCTTTTCTCTTTTTTCAGGGGTATCGGTTTTGATAAAATGCACACGCGAGGCTGGGAAGGGGGGGTAAGGAGCACCACACGCCCAAGAGCTTCACCATGGATTTCTGGGGACTGCCACAAAGTGGGATTGCTACAGAGCCCCACTGAGCTCAGATCCTAAAAACGGCTCCCACCGGAGGAAAGGCAGAGAGCCAAACCCTAATCAAGAGCGGGGACAGGTGGCCAGAGCAGCGTCCAAGGTCAGCTCTGTCCCGTCACAACACGGGGGAGGCTCTGCTGCTTCCCTCGGCCTCCACAGGATGCACCATTACCCCTCCCCACTCCCACCCTGAACACCCAGAGCCTGTTTGCCCTGATAGAAGTTTTATTACAGAACTTTAATGGCACTGCAGGAGTAAGATAATTCATTAGAGCCTTAAAACCCAGCCTGAAAAATAGATATTTGCCAGATCTCATTAACCCCCTGGCTGCGGGTCTGGTCTGGAAGCAGGAAACTAGTTTCTCTTCAGTAAGAAAATATATGTTGCTAAATGAAAAATATACAGTTAGAAGAGTTACTGGCTCGCAAGCTGCTCATCTGGGGGTGACACCTCTACCAGCTCCAGCATGTGGAACGAGGGGTCGCTCACGTGGAAAAGAGGAGGTATAGTGTAGATATAAAAAAAAAAAAAAAAAAAAAAGGCAAAATTCAGGTTTGTTTGCTCAGTCCGGTTAAGAAATGGCCTTGGCTTCGGGCAGGAACGCTTCCCAGTACTTCACCAGCTGCAGGGAGAAGAGGGAGAGAGTCAGGAGCCACCAGGACAGAGCTGCAGTGCAGGGGGTCATGCTTGAGAGATTCACAAGCGTGGCCTGAACTTGGACTTAAAATCACATCAGGGAGCACTCACCTGTTGCTGAGAGTTCAATAGCGTCTCAAGGTATTTCGTGACGTGGTTTCTGAAGTCCTTAGATTTCTCTTTCTGCAAGAGATGGGCGTGAGGCTGGACCAACCACCAAAACTCTCCAGAGTTTGGGAGGGGGAAGGAGACACCACCAGGATTTTCCTGTTCCTCCTGGGGTCCCATGAGGAGACCAGCACATGGGACACATCTCTGCCCACCCAGCTTCATTCTAACAGATTCCCTGTGGAAAAGGCCCCTCAACCAACTGCCCTCAGCAAGACCCCAGCTCATGCACGTCGGGATTTAGGGATGCTGCTGTGCCAGGAGAGGGGGCAGGAGACCAGGCCAGCCCCAAGGCTGCTCTCAACGTACCTCAAACCGAATCACTTCCTTGCGGATGACAGCAGAAATGCGCTCAAAGTCCCTCTCGTACTGTGTCACCCGGGACTCCCACTGCAGAGACAGGAAGTGCACTTTGGGGGACAGCAGAAGGAACTCCTGCCCCCTCTCCATGGGTGTCTGGAGCCACAATGTACACGTGAGAGGTGCTGCTGGAGCGGGGCTCAGCCTCTCCAGCCCTTGTCACCACCTTGGAGGTCACAGGAGGAAGGGCCACGAGCAGCCCCTCCTGCAGCTTCACTCAAGGCTGGCTTAGCCCTTGGTGCAACTTGGCCACAGACACCTGTTCCTCCCGCTCAGGAGGTGCTCCCCAGCCCAGAGAGCTCCTCCCCCAGCCCACAAGGTCCCCACTGGAGCCTGGAGGGCAGGAACAGAGCAGAGAGCCCACGCTCCGTCCCCTACCTCCGAGATCTCATCCTTGGCCTGCTGCAGCTTGTCGGGTTTGTTTGCCCACAGCAGCCTGGCCTCCATCTCCCTCTTCTTCTGGAGCATGCTCTGGGCATCCTGCCACCGCTGCCAGGTCTTCATGCGCTGGTCAAAGGCTCCCTGGGGGAAGGAGGGGCAGAGGTCTCCTGACAAGGGGACACTTACCAAAGGGACAATGGGGGTCCTGGACCAAAGCTGAGCCAGAATATGGATTGGGTCCTGCTCTGGAGCATCCACAGCTCCTGTGTGGACCAGTGGACCAAGGCTATGGTGTTCTGGCCTTTGAGGCAGGAAGGGGTCAGCCTGCTGGACTTGCTACTCCCATGGGATTGCTTCTTCCCAGTGCACCAGATGGGCTGTGTGGCCTTCACACCCAAGTTCAGAAACATCAGGACTCAGGCTCTGCCACAGCAGGCACTTGGCAGGTCAATTTTCACCACCTGTATCACAGGTTACCAGCTCACAGCTTCAGCCTTCATCTCTGCAAGGGCTGGGGTCACCCACAAGCCAGGACCTTGCTCCACATCCCCTCTGGAGAACAGCAGCAGGCCAGGCCTCACCTACAACCACTTCCCAACCTAACCAGTGCACACCTGGACAACCAGCAAGTTTTCCCCTCTGCCTGAAGAGGCCATGCCCTGCATGCTCTCTGCTACGTCCTGTGCTTGAGTTTGGAAGACCTCTTGGCATCCCTAAGCCTGAGATGGGTAGGAGGAGCAAAGCAAAGGAGTCCTTACCCTTACAACCGAGAGCAGGCGGATGTAGTCCCCCAGGAGCTCAGCCAGGAGGAAGAAGTCATTGTTAGCCTGTTCATGGTGCAGCTGCTCAATCTTCTCCTCCACCTCAGCCAGCTGGGACAAAGCTCGGGATAGGGCTGTGTTGTCCTCTGAGCTTCCCAGCATGGCCAGACTCTTGGCAAACTGGGCTGTGTTCAGTGCCAGCTCTGGGGAACGAGATGAGCGTCAGGAGATGGGCCTGGCTGCACCAGGAGCTCCCCAGCAGAGGGTTCAGCCCTTGGAGCTGCCTTTCCACAGCTCCTGCAGATACCAGCTGGAAGACCCAGCACTGGCTCAGGCAGAGCTAGCAGCTCCCAGCCACGAGGAGAAGGGAAGCAGCCGAGCAGGAGGATAGACACTTTGCAGAAGTCAGTCAAAACATGCAGAGGAAGGAAAACATCCCCACTCCCAGAGGATGTCTCAGAAGGAATAAGGTCAGCTCTGCTCAGGTTTGCTACAGCAGCCTTCAGGCCCATGAGGATAGGCTGAGGGAATTAGGGTTGATCAGCCTGCAGAAGAAAAAGCTCCAAGGAAACCTCAGAGCCCCTGCCAGTGCCTAAAAGGGCCCCAGGAGGGCTGGAGAGGGACTTGGGAAAAGGGATGGAGGGACAGGACAAGGGGAAATGGCTTCCCACTGACAGAGGGCAGGGATAGATGGGATATTAGAAGGAATTCTTCACTGTGAGGGTGCTGAGGCCCTGGCACAGGGTGCCCAGAGCAGCTGTGGCTGCCTCATCCCTGAAGTGCCCAAGGCCAGGCCAGACAGGGCTTGGAGCACCCTGGGAGAGTGGAAGGCGTCCCTGCCCATGGCAGGGGGATGTGGAACAAGATGGACTTTAAGGTCCCTTTACCCCCAAGCCATGCTGGGATTCTATGATCCCACAGGACACAGATTCCCTTCCACACTACCATCCCAAGCTTGTGCAGCTGGACAGAGGAACTGGAGAGACCATTTCACATCTGTCTCCCAGGAGGAAGAGACAGAGAGTCCTTTACAGCACTGTCCCACCTCCTTGCAAGTGCCCAGGACACCTGGCCCTGGTGCCCCCCTCGGGGCACAGCACAGGGTGTGACTGTCCCAGCCCAAACGTCAGTCTGTCACCTTTGCGGTGGTTCACCAGCGTCTCCACCACGGCGTGCAGCTTCCGCAGCCGCTGGTCCTCACACTCCACCTCCTGCAGCTTCTCCTCGAACCACTGCAACGGGCAAATGCAGAGCTGATCCCCACGGGTGGGGCTTTCCCTGCGCCCAGAGCTGGAGCTGGGAAGAGCAAAGGGCTCTGGAGCGAGCACAGGGACAGCCTGGAGGTGCCCAACACTTACGATGTCTGATTCATTCATCTTGATGGTCATTTTACTGACAGCATCCGTGGCTTTGTTGAACATCTTCATTATCCCTGCTCCACTCAAGGTCTGGGTTCCCACTGCTCTTGGGAGCTGGAAAGGAATGGAAAAGTTTGCTTTGCCATAGGAGATGGGCCAGGCTGGGACAGCTGGGGGTGTTCACCGGGAGAGAAGGTTCTGGGGAGACCTTAGAGCCCCACTGAGTGTCTAAAGGGGCTTCAGGAGAGCTGGAAAGGGACCATGAACAAGGCCTGGAGTGACAGGACAATGGGAAATGGGTTTCCACTGCCAGAGGGCAGGGACAGATGGGATATTGGGATGAAATTCTTAGCTGTGAGAGTGATGAGGCTTTGGCACAGGTTTCCCAGAGAAGCTTCCCCATCTCTGGAAATGTCCAATACCAGTGGATGAGGCTTGGAGCAACCTGGGATAGCAGCAGGTATTCCTGCCCATGGCAGGGGTTGGAATGAGATGGGCTTTTTGAAGTCCCTTCCAGCCCAAGCCATTCCACAATTCTGTTTTGCCCACGAGGTAACTGCTGAGTGATCTCTCCCTGCCCTTATCTCAGCCCACAAGCTTTTTGTTTATTTTCTCCCTCATGTCCAGCTGAGGCTATGGTTCAGCAGCTTTGGTGGGCACCTGGTGCCAACACCAGCTCCCACTTTTACAGGGTTCTGCCACTTCCTGCTGAGCTTTGTGGATCCTGCCTCCTTAACTGCTCAAGTACCATTTCCTTCAGCACTTCCAAGGATACCCTGCTCCACCCCACTGACCTCCTCCTTCTCCAAGAACTCCCTGACGTCCGGGTCCTGCAGCATGGTTGGATGGCTGACCACTCTCCGTAGGTACCTGTGGGAGGAACAACTCCAGGAGTTACTTTGGCTGTACCAAATCCAGCTCTTGATTTTAAATCTGTCCATCACAGTGACACAGCTTGGTATTTACTCCAGAATAGCAGTTGGGGAGCTGGAAATCAGAGCCAACAACTGTTCTAATCCACCCACCAGTTTTCCTATCTCCCTGGGGAATTTGGTGATGCCACCATGAAGACCAGACCTGCCAGACCTCTTTGAGGTCCCTCACTCAGTTCAGGGACAGCTGGGGTCATACCTCTCTAGAGCAGCCCGACGTTTTTCTAGGAACTCTGCAGAGGAGGAATCTTCTTTCCCAACTTTCACTTTGGTCATGCCTAGTGCAGAAGGAAGATGTGATTAATAAGCTGCTCTAAACTCTAAACACAAGGTAAAGTGGTTTATTACAGACTATCGGTGACAGTGGAGGACAGGAATCTCACAACAGGAATTGGACTTTGGAAATTTGAAATCTGCTTGTACACAAGGAACTGACACGCAGGAAAGAGGCAAAGCAATGGGCTGAACTCAAGTGAACAGCAATTCAGTGACACCATAGAGGTTTTATTCTTCACCAAGCAGGTGGGGAGGTATCTGTGAACTCCAAGGATTTAAGTCCAGAGCTCCAAGTATGGAGCCAGAACTTTGTCTGCACCACAGAATCCAGATTAATTTCCCTGTCTACTCTGCAGCTTCCCTGTAAGCTCTGAGACTGCTGCAGCTCAGTTCTTGGGCACAGAGATCACCACCAGAAGGACTCAGGAGAGCTGTGAAGGTCCAGCAGTGGTGCTGTGCAGCTCCTCACTCACCTATGAGGCTCTTCTCAGGCGGCGGAGGGACAATGAACCCGTTCTGGGCGTGCTTCTCCGACAGCTTCTCATAGAGCCCCAGGAAGTCACTGAACCTCCTCTTGACTGAGAACTGCTTGCTCCTGAACATCGGCATGCTGGTCTGGGGAAGAGATGACACTTGGGCCATGCTCCTCCAGCAAAGCCTGGCCCTGCCAGCTCTGCCTGCTGGCACCTCTGAGACGAAGTGAGACAGCACCAGCTCTGCAAGATGTGAGCAGTGAACAGAGCAAGTTCTGGCCCAGGTTTTCCACAGTTTCTCTCCCAGCTGGGTTCTCCCTGGAGCCAGCAGCAGAATTAATGGCATTAAATAACAAGCAGCTGTTCCTGCAGCCATGGGCTGCTTAGTAAGCCCTGCCCACTGCCTAATCCCATCATCCCTGTTCCACACAGGAACAGGCACACACCCCTCAGGCCACCTAAAGACTACAGGGGCCACCAGTGCTTTGGACTGAGTTTGAAAGCAGGAATTAGGGATAACAAGTGCTCCCATCTCTTCAGATCACAGGTTGCCTGCAGCCCAGCAGCCACGGTACAGGCAGCTAGAGCAACTTTCCAGAGCCCAGAGCAGGACTCCAAAGCATTCCAGCAGCTGCATTTCTCATGGAAACTGAGGGGAACAGGTCCTGATGTGAATGCAACTACAGCAGCACCTCTGCAGAGTGCTGAGCTCAGGTCAGCTCAATCTGATGCTGCCACTGGCACAGAATCTTCAGCAGCAGCCCCGGGCTCAGGGACTCTCCCAATGGATGTCATTCCTGCTGCTCCCTCCAATGCTGAACATCCCTCTCAGCCAAGGCTGAAAAGAGGTAACTGGCTGTGAAAATAAAGCCAGTCTCCTTCCAAATAGATTCCAACCCTATTCCTCCACTAGGCTCATCCTTTGTGGATTATAGCTCCTGAATCCACAGAAGCAGGCATTCAAGCCTCCTGTTTATTTAGGTCACTGCTGGCTTGGCTAAGGACATACAGTCCAGCTGCCTTTAAGCAAGGAAAAATAATGGAAAATTAGACACAGGGGTTAGACATACCTGTGTTGACACTTTGTAGGCTACGTAGGCATTCATGCCATCCCCTAAGGAAAACAGAAACGAGGTGTTGGGATCACAACATCGGCACTTTCCACTATTCCCTGAACACAAAGCACAAGGCTCCTGACCTTTTCCTGCCTCGGTGATCCTGATTTTGGGTCTGATGGAGCCCTGGATCTTCCTGCAAAACCAGAGGCAGCATCCTGCTGCATGGCCCTGGACGCCTGCCCAGCAGCCACTTCCCAACCTGCTTCTGCCTCCCCACACTTCCTACGGGACCAGCACTGACAATTGGGCACTTGTTGTGCCAGCAGCGTCTGGGCTGGCTCCACACATCTGCTCAGACCCCAACAATTCACAGGCTGTGGGGCACATGAAACAGTCTATTCATGGGATGCAAGTCAGCCTGGATGGGGCTGGATCCTGGAACACCACCGGCAGTTTGCTCCAGCTCACACAGAAATCTCCTTGTTCACCTGGCAGTTCATCTGAAGGGCACCCTCTGAGCTCCAGTGCTACCCTTAAGATACATCTGATTTACTTCTCCCAGCTCCAGAGATCACAAGCCATGGAGTGGGAACAAGCTGCCGCTCGTGAGGCTGCTCTGCTGCCTGGGATCAAACGTCACCTTGGGTTTTCTGCACCCCAGGAACTTCCACATGGCCGGTCATGACACTCTGACTCCTCTTTTAATAGACAGAAACCCTCCTGCTTCTCATTTTGAAGCAAGAATTGCTTCCCTAGCAAGCCCAGCTTCTGTGGAATGTGCCAGAGCATGGATTAATGCACTCAGTTTCAGGTTAAGGGAATTTTGTTTACCCTGTGCCAGCTCCACACAGGCAGTGCTGCCTGGAGGTCATGCCAAGTTGGTCACCACAGTGCCAGGCACCAAGAATCCCAAAAACCAGGCTCCAGGCTTTCTAGAACCTGCCTCTGCTTGTTCTCACCCTGGGCTTTGTGCAACATCATTTCTTTGAGATGCTGGAGGAAGCCTTGGAAACGTTATTCAAGGATCAGGTTTGTGCTCAGAGACAGCCCAGAGGCCGGAGCTCAGGGCCCAGCCTGGCCCCCTCACCCTTGCACCATGCAGGACCATAACTCACCAACTTTCTCCGGGTCGCTCACTCCCACAGTCAGGTCAAATGTGTCCTCCTGCTCCTCCTCCTCCAGCTGTTTGGAGAAAGCACAGAGGGACAGCAAGTCAAAACCAGGAAACCAGGGTTCAACCCACCCCAGACCATTATAGTGAGCTTGTTCCCCTGCCAGGACACCTCTAGCACCTCAGTCTGGCCAGGTTCAACCCACCCCAGACCATTATAGTGAGCTTGTTCCCCTGCCAGGACACCTCTAGCACCTCAGTCTGGCCAGGATCATTCTATAAAGTCTTCCAGCTCTTCATCGTGTCCAGGCAAGGATCCCAAAGTGGGTCTGTTGTTCCTACCCCACTATCTGCCCAGATTGGTGCACAAACTGCTGAGCCCCAAGAAGAAACTGCAGAGCTCTCATTCACAGCTTGGACTGTCAGGACTAGAGCCACCACTATGATAGCTCTGGGAGGAATCAGGAATGCCACCAAGCTGACCTGAGCCCCACTCCAGTGGTATCAGTCTCAGACTGATGGCCCAAGATACAAATCAGGGCATTCAATAAAGCAATTATATATTAATTACATCATTTAAGATTCATGTTTACAACTGAGTACACAGAGAGGTTCCTGCCAAAGACAGTTTGAAACCCACAGGACAGTTTGGAATTCTCACCTCCTCATAGCTCTTTGACAGGTTTCTAGAAGAACTTCCCGCTACATCTAACGAGGGCAAAGGATTGGATGGTTTGGCCACCTCCTTCTTCTGGTTGTTCTGAGTGTTGTCAAGGGACAGCTCCACAGTGGCATCTGTCAAAAGAAGTTTGCAAGGGTCAGCAGCCTCTCTCTTGGGGTTTCTGGAAAGGCAATTGCAATATTCTCTGATTCACGGGATCTAGGAAGTAACAACAGTCTTAATTAGCAAAGAAATCCATAGGGAGAACATCTGTAAGCACTGGGAAAAGCACAACAGCATTGTCACTGCAGTAAGAGCATTTGATCAATCCTGCTGGAGAATACCATGTTAATCCAATGAACTTCTTATTCCAGAAGGAGCCAGGCATCACCTCTCACTGATCACCTCCTTGCTGTGTGCTTGAGGAGCTGCATTCTGGAGCAGCTAAAGCCAAGGCAGATTTTACCTGGCACATGGGCCAGCCTGGGAGGAAGGCTCCTTCCCTGGTCACCTCTCCACCTGGAGGATGTAAAAACCTCCACCTCTTAGCAGCAGTATCCAGAACTGACTCTCAGCCCATCATGCCAGGGCTGGGGAATGTCTGACCCTCCTCATTTTCCCCTGCTGAGGGCAGTTGTGTTTCCTATTCCTTGGGAACAGCCAGGTCTCTACTAGAGATGCTTCTTCCACTGGCTTGGAGACAGGAGAAGGTGGAGAAGGAAAACCCTTTAACTCTGAAGAGACAATCACCACCTCAGGGCTTAAGGCAACAAAAGCAACCCTCATTTTAATCCTCTTCAGCTCCCAAACAGTTGGGCCTGTGGCAGGATTATCCTAGAGACCTGGCAGAGGCCGCTCTGACCTTCCCCAACACAACACCAGAGCAAGTGGACTCAAACACGTGTTTGAGATAAGGACTTTTGATCTCCTTTTGGTTATGGACATTTTAGGACTATCACTCCAGGCTGGGAGCTGAGAGAGCCCAGCACACACAGACTCACCTGCAAATAGGTCCTGATCGTCCTGCTCCACACGAACTCCATTTTCTTTGGAGGAGCTGCTCACAGGGAGAGGAGATTCTTCTTTCAGGGCTGGGGAGTTGCTCTGTGAGAGGATTAAAAGGTCAAAGACAGGTCATTCACACTGAGGGATAGAGGAGCAAACACATCACATTCCTTGTCCACCACCCTGTGCCCTCCCACTCACCCTTCAGCATCACCCTTTCTGCCACTTTTACAGACAACAAGTGTCACACCAAACTCTGGAGCCTGTTTCTACCCAGAAAGGACCATCCTGGCTGCTGGGAGCAGGCTTGGGGACAAGGGGACAGCCCACCTGAGAGCTTTTATGCTGACCAGTCCTCCCCACCAGAAGACACAGCTGCTCCAGCATTCCTGCTACAGATGCCTGCATCCCAAATCTCCCTCATTTTGCAGGCAGACGGATATCCCAAGGGAGAAGGGGACAGCAAGTGCTATTCTGTAGGTCCCAGCAGAGAACAGAACGGGTCTTTGATGGGCAGTAAATGGAGCTCTATTAAAGACTCCAAACCAGCAGCTCCTTGGCACTCTCTCCAGCAAGGAAGCGCCATCGGATCATGTCGCTCCTGAAGGAGTGAAGCCGTGCTGAGGAAGCTTTTCTTTGAGGTGGTAAAAACAAAACAGCCATCGAAACACTCGATGGCAAGAGCTCCTGTATTTTAGGATGATTTCCTAGAGGAGGGACCACTCCCAGCTTGGATCACAGCCGTTAAAGGCACAAGCTGTGTTTGTTAGTGACAGAGAGTGGGGAGCAGAGACTCTCTATGCTAAACATCCCCCCAGGGTCCTTCAGACTAGTGTCCAAGCCAACAAGAGGACTGGTACCAGTGGTGACCTGTGAGGAGAGGGCTCACACAGCTCCTCTGCTCCGCCAGGAAATCTTCAAGCTCATAAAGAACCCCGCTGCGCATGCACAAAGTGGTTTTCTACCACAACTGCTTCCCAGTTTGCCTTAAATTTAGTTCCTCAGACATGAAAGCACCACACCCTGTTCCTACTTCTCCATCTGCAGATACAGAGGAGCTGTGGCCTTGTTAAATCAGCCCCTAATATGAGACCAGCCATCTCTGGGGCTGGATTCAGCACCCCTCAACATCCCATGTGTGGGCAGAGGTCCCCCCACGCCAGCCTGACTCTCACCACAGGGAAACAGAACTCGGGAAGAGCTGATCCTTGGAGGCATCCCTAGAAAAGGCCGTGGTCACACAGGGATCCAACCTCTGCCAACAGACAGAGGAGGTCCAGCTCTGTTTCTACTCAGGTCTGACCCAAACGCTTCCCTGCTGGCCATGCCCAGGTGCTGCTGAGCCTCCTGAACGCCGGCAGCCAGGCGGATCTGCCTCCCCTGCTTCCCACAAAGTGTTTTCCTAACGTTCAAGGGCAGAGACAAGCAAAGCCACCAGGTCACAAGAACAGGCACGTATTAGTTAAGATAGTGCCTTCCACAACAAAACCAAACACCTGATAAGCTGCTGTGGCTCACCAGCCTCCCCTTCCAGCACAGGGATGTGTGATTCCCATGAAATCCCACGGCATTCAGTGCTCGCCCCTCCTGGTGGGCCACAAAGCATCAAGCCACCAAAGAAAGTCTGGAACTTCTCAGGACCTATCTCCATGGCCTGGTGCCTGCCATAGGTACCAGCACCTTCCTCTTGCAAGGCCCAGGGTTGAACTTTCCCAGGTTTCCAAACATACAACACAGCTGCTGCTTTGCCCAGAGCAGCGTGAGTTTCACCCCCACAAGGTCACAATCTATCCACGTTCCCCCAAATTTACCTTTTTCCCTGCTGCAAAGGGGAGACACAAGCATGGCTCACAGACACCAGGCAGGAGCTGCACCAGCAGCAGGGCAGAGACAGCCCCGGCTTTGTGCCAGTGGCAGGAGAGGCTTGGCCAGGCTATTCCCAGCAGGTTCATTTGGTCATGGCCACCATCTCCTGCTCAAGGCCTCCTTAGGCTAGAAAACTGCAGAATGGTCCTGGAGAACTTCCTGCCACAGACACCAACTCCTCCTGGGCTGCCAGCTGGATCAGGCAGGCTGGAAAAAGACTGGGTGAGGTGGGCAGAGGCTCCCACAGCTCAGGGAATCAACTCCACAGCATTCCAGCCTCCAGGAAGGCTTCTGTAGCCCCTCTTGCTGAGATCCTTGCTCTGTGAAGATGCTATCCCAAGGACCACAGGCCTGTGGCTGACTGGGGAAACTCAACTGACTGGAATTCAGCTTGGGAAAGCACCAGTCAGTTCTAACTCCCCTCCTGCCCACTGGTCACTGCCTGGGGCAAACAAGGGACAATGCCAGCACAGGTTAATGCCAACAGCCTTCAGCAACCCGGACTTCCTGCACAGGAGACTGCTGGAAACAAGGAAAGCAGCTGACACCCTCCACACCTCCACCTTCAGCATGGATTGGTGCAGCAGCACCTGGGTGGCTGAACAAGTACCACCAAACCCTCTAAAACACTCCTGCAGCCCAGCACAAAGCCCTAGTGAGCAGGGGACACTGGATGCCTCCTGTCACCCCAGCCCCCACACCACCCTCAATTTCAAACTGAAGGTACCACGGCAGCCACGCCAGCACCCTCTGGATGTTGAGGGGACCAGAGATGATGATGCTGGGGGGAGGCAGATAGGGCTTCTTCCCCCAGTGAAGCCTCACAAGCTACACAATAAAGAGGCGGAGCTGTGGCTGCCACTGTAGGATGGCCGTGAGGGGCCTTGAAGCCCACCTCGTTCCACCTGCCATGGGTAGGAACACCTTCCACCAGAGCAGGCTGCTCCGAGCTCCGCCCAACCCGGCCTTAGGCAGTAGTTCTGCAGGAACAGAGAGGCTACAACCGCGGAACGCGGGGAGCAGCCGAGCACAAGCCTTTTCTCCATCCCACAGCCACGGCAGCCGCTCTGTCACCCCCACCCGGCCTGCGGCTCCCTCGCCGCAGCTCCCCCTGAAGGGACACGAGACCAGAGGCATCGCCCCCCTTTATCCGGGGTATTTAGGGGTGTTTCGCACTGTTTTCACCAAGCCAGGAGGATGCCCCGGGCAACTCCTCGCACACGGGCCCGGCCCCGCAGCGCCCCCGAGGCGCTGCGCCGCCCACGGCCGCACTCACGCTGCCGGTGAAGATGTCCTCGCCCTCCGAGTCGCTGTCGGGGGCCCCCAGCCCGGGGTGCTCGGGGAAGGGCGGCGGGCGGCGCTCGGCCGGGGAGGGCGAGCGGGACCCATGGCTGCCGCCCGACGCCATCGCTTCCGCCCGCGCCCGCCCCGCCGGAAGCGCCCGCCACGCCTTAACCCGCGGGGCGGGGCCTCGGCTGCGGACGGGATTCGGATTGGACACTGTCTCAGCCCGCCCCGCCCCACCGGTAGCGACAGCCAATGAGCGCAGCCGCTGGCAGGCGCCGCGTCGTCACCATAGAAACGGGGGTGCCGGCCGTACCATTGTGGCGGCGGAAAGAGGAGCGCGCCCCCTCCGCCCGGAAGGAGGAGGGGAAGCTCAGGGCGCCGTGTCTGCCCAGCGCCCCGGCTGAGGTGGCTGCGGGCCCCTGGACAGCGAGCCCATGTCCTCTCGACAGCCCGAGGAGTGCTCCCGTATCGCCCAGAACACGCCAGGTTGAGCCCCTTCCCCCTCAAAAAAAAAGTCGCAGGATGAGCCCCGGACCGTGATTATGTCCCAGAATGAGCCACGTAACCTGGAGATGTCCCAGCGTGAACCCCATAGAAACTCCAGGACACCCCAGAATGAGCCCTATGCCACTCCAGACATGGCAGGATGAGCTACATACTTCGAAGAAGTCCCAGGTTAAGCCATATTCACCCCCAAGATGTTCCAGGATAAGTCCCAGACCCTGACGATGTCACAGGCTGAACCCCGAATGCTCACCAAGACATCCTAGGATGAGCCCTAAACCACTGAAGTCATCCCAGGATGAGCCTCAGACCTTAAAAATGCTCAGAATCCACCCTATACCCCACCGAGGCATCCCAGGATGAGACCCATACCCCTCAAAGCATCTCAAGATAAGTCCTATACCACCAAGAACATCCCAGGATGAGCCCTGTAACCCCTTCAGAACAGCCTAGGATGAGTCCTATACTCTGAAGATGCCCCAGGATGAACCCCATACTTCCACAAGACATCCCCAGATAAGTCCCATACACACCACCCCCCAAAGACATCCCAGGATGAGCCACACACCTTGAAGATGTTTCAGAATTAACCTCATACAATACCCAAGACAACCCTGGATGAGCTCCACACCCCCCAAAACATTCCAGGATGAGCCTCATACACCCCCTTCTCCTCCTCCCAAGACAGTGACAGCCCATAGTCACAGGTCACCACCATCCTGTGGGGCCAATGATGCTCTGAGAAGAGCACCAGGAGGAGCTGGGCAGGGCAGATGAGACACCCTAGACTTCCATCAGCTCTGGATTAAGGGAGAACATCCAGATGGAGGTGAATGATTTGGGGGTCCTTGACCTGCAAGACACCCCTCAGCTGGATTCATTCCTGGGTGCTGCCCCATGGAGAGGGTCTGTTTCTCCTGGTGGGAAGCACTGGGTGCTGTGAGCCACTTGACTACGGGAGAGTAACAAAGAGATGGGTTTTCCTTCTTCTCCCTCAGCTGTCTCCTGTAACAAAGCAGCAAAATTCAGCAGAGATCTCCAACCTTCCATGCTAGAGAACTTGGTCTAGTACACATTTGCAGCCAGGTCGCACTTCCATCCTTCATCCACACTGATTCCCAGGCAAGGAGCAAACAGAAAACAGAGCACAGCTTATCCTTATCTGAAGGACTTGCCAGTGTCCTCCCCAATTCTGCTATCAATGAGCAGCTGCTAATTCCCTCCTGCCTGAATTCTCTCTGGGATTTGGAACAGAGAGGTCTGTTCTTTCACTGGCAGGTGAGACCCCACACTGGAATCCTCCCCGATTGCCTCAGGGGGTTTGGAACGAGGGGCTCACCCCATGGAGAACCTGCCAGTGTCACTCTTTTGAAGAGGATGGCTAGAAATGAACACAGCTGTCCCAGAAAACTCCCTAAGGATAAAGTGTGGGGAGCATGTACATCCTTTAAGATGAGCAGGAGAGGCAGCAGGAGGAGATACAGCTGCCAGAAGGATTGGGAAGTCCTGCCAGCTGGACTTCACACTCTCTGAAGGAGAAGAAACTGAGCTACCTCGATAAGCAGCGGAAATAAGTCCCACCCAAGCCCTCACAGGCTTATTCTCTGTAAACTTTCCCTTTGGCCCCTGAAGGATGCCCTTTTAAAGGGCATAGTTTCCTTTTAAAGGAATAGTTTCATCCACTCAGGGTTGGAGCTTGGGCAGTTTGAGGAAGAGACAATTTTCTGCTGCAAACCTCTTTTGAATACACTCCAGGCTTTGGGTGTCAGCTTTAGACCTCTGGGTGGGTGGAGGTGGCCCAGCCCCAGCTGTCCCATAGGATTAGGGGAAATCCCACCATAAAACCAGGCAGGAGCTACCAATATTCCTATAGTGGGAGCAGACTTGCACACACTCAGCCTCAGATCCTCAGGATGAGGATCAGCTTGGGGTAGTCAGAATTGCTTAGAAAGATGCCTTAAGGTACTTCATTGTGACCATGACTGGAACACTCCAGACTAAATAGCCTCTGGGAGCTCATCAGAAACAAGAGGTGCTTTATTACCCACCCACATATGTTTAAGACTTCTCCACCATATCCTTCCCATGCATTGCTAGATGCCTGCACCAATCTTTACTTCCCTATCAGGCCAAGGTCTGACTTATCTTCCTCATCCACATCCCTTCTTTCCCAGACCATTCACCTCCTGATGTGCTCAGGTGTGCGAGGCCTCTGATCCCCTCTCCAAGCACTCCTTTCTCCTCCTTGATCCTCTGAGCATCCCTCCCTTCTCCTTGCCTTTTGCCAGATCCCTGTCCCAGGCCAGGGGTCTCCCTGCCCAGCAATGCCCATAGGACCACTGTGCATCCAACATAAGCTTCCCCCAGGAGCCAGAGGAGCTCATTAATCACCTTTTTATTTTATTTCAAGCACTGTACAGAATGTGCCATAGACAAATTACCCCCCCCAGGTGCTCCCAGCGCCCCTGTGCCCCGCCTCAGCCCCTGCCATGACCCAGCACCCACCACTGCCAGGGGGAGGCCAAAATAAATTACACCCACCCAACCCCCGTGCTCCCGGGCACCGGGACAGGGCAGCATCAGCCCCTTGGTGCCGGCCCTGCCACTGCCCGTGTCACCCAGAGTGCCCCGCACCAGGGTAAGTGTTCACTTCCAAAGCCATGGCACCAGGCCCTGCCCGTTCCCGGCACCACTGGCTCCAGACCCCATCCCCAGTTCCCAGGGCTCAGCAGAACACATCAGCCTCTGTGGGCAGTGGGGAGCACCTGCAGGGAAAGGATGAGGTTGTAGTATCAGGGTGCTGATCTGCCCTAGAGAAGCGGGAGCAAAGGCACCAGGATCAGCTCAGCCCAGCAGATATCTGGAGATAATTCCAAGAGGGGATGGAAGCAGTGAGCCCCCAGTGCTGTCTGCTCATCTCTCCCTGGGGGATCCCCAGGAGAGCCATTCCAGGCAGTACTCACTCAGCCATCTTGGCTGCCAGGTGGTAGACAGTCTGCTTGTCCAGGTAGCGGCAGAAGAGCAAGACAAGGTTGCTGGGCAAGAAGAGAGGCTCTGCCAGCGAGGCTGTAGGCAGGCGTGACAGCTCCTGGGACATCAGGAACACCATGTCCGTCCTGGGGGCACCAGCACAGGAGGTGAGCACCCCATGGAGCAGTGACAAACCCCCCCACAGCTCACACAGTCCCTCACCATGCTTCGAAGTCCCCTCTGCACGGCTTCAGTGGCGCATGTGAGGACAGCAGCCTCTCTCCATGGCTCAGTAAGGAATAGAGCAAGGAGATGCCAAACTGCAGAAAAGCACCAGGAATGTCACAACCAGCAGCAGTGGCACCCCAGGGACACAATAAGGCTCTGGGCCAGCATACCTGGTTCTTCAAAGCCATGGTGAGTGGGAGCTCCGAAGACTCAGGTAGAGGCCGGGTGAGCTCCTGCAGGACCTCGATGAGTTTGCTGAAGGTCATCTCACCCACCACCTCATTCAATGGGCTGTAGAGCAGGGGGAGAGACTGGGCAGGGAAGAGGGGAGAGCAGGAATCTGAAATCCTTTGACCTATCACAGCCACACCCCCATGCCAGCACTAGGAGGGGAGGGTCACTGCCATCAGGACTACTGGTGGCTAACTCCTGGAGACCTTCACTTCCCCATGGATGGGAAGAGGCTCCTGTCTCATGCTAACCCCACAAGACAGGCCCCCCTCATTGCCCAGGGTGCCATCCCCAGCAAGAATAGAGGAGGAAGGAAACAGCCCAGGCTATCTCTGCCCTGGTTGGAGGTGCTTGCCTCATCCAGCATGTCCTTCTTCATGAGGAAGGGCAGGTGGTAGGTGATTGTCAGCAGGATCTTCTCCCTTTGCCCTCCAATCAGGTGGGGCAGCAGCCGGGCCACGAGCTTCTTGCCCTTCCGCACACACAGCAGTTGCAGGAATTCATCTTCTGCCTCCCTGGGAACAAAGGCTCCATTGGCACAAACCCCAAGGGACCTGGAACATCTCTGTCCATCCAAAAGGACCAGCATCAGCTCCACTGGAGGACAAGGTTCACAGGCAGGGTCAGCACAGGCTGCAGTGACACATGGGAGGAAGGCCCCAATCCTCCTGTGACCCAGACCTGCTCATCAATGACCGTCTCAGATCCATGAGGACCAGGACACGCTGCCTGCTCCCCTTTCCCACAGCACAGACTCACTCTTCACTGCTGCAAGCCCTGATTTTCAAGGCTTGGTAGATACTCTCCACTTTTTGGCTCTTCTGATCCTGCCTCTGGGGCTGTTGCTCCCCCAGGGACATTTTCTGTTGCACCTCCTCTACTTCCAGCAGCTGCAGGAAGAGCTGGAGAAACGACACAGGGTAAGGAGGAAGCTTGGAGCATCTTCTACCAACTGGCTATCCAGGACCCTACCTAGGTAGACATCCCCTTAGAGAAATCCAGGGATGAAAACAGAAAACCTGGACCATCCTGCCCTTCCCCAAATCACCACTCACTTACCTTCTCGATCCTGTGCAGTGCCCGCAGCCGGTGGGTCCCTGCAGCCTTTGGGAGGGTAGAAAGGAAGGCACAAAGGTTACAGCCATCCCCAGACACTGCCACCAGCCCAGCGCTGGGCCAGCTGCTCCCTGGGGATCAGAGGCGACTTCAGGATACAGAGCAGTCCCATGGCCAGCTACAACTGGGAGAGCCCAATCCCACCCATTGGCTAGGCACAAGCTGCTACTGCTGAGGTGGTACCTCCTCCAATTGTGTGCCCCATCCCACTGCTCAGGGCAGCTCCTAAAGCAGCATTCCTGGCAATTCAAGGCCCCAGTCAGCCCAGCTTCCCTTCACCTACCTCCTCCTCTACTAGGGCATGGTGCACAGCATCAATGGCCCGGCGAGGGCTGTAGCAGGTGGACACCGTGACCTGGCCCAGCGACCCAGCGATGCGCACCACTGAGGAAGAGAAGCAACATGGTGACACCACATTCCAGAACTCCTCGCCCAGCCCCCCAACACCTGCCCCAGCCCCTCACCAGAGTCATAGGTCTCCACTTTTTGGATGAATGGCGTGACCAGCTTGGGGGGCTTGTTGCGCCTGCCCAGCAGCTCCTCCTCCGCCTGTTTGCGCTCCAGCCGGTGGTAGTAGGTCTGAAACAACAGAAAAAGCCAGGAGTCCCCTCGACCGGTCCTGGAGGATTTCTCCAGCTTCCAAAGCCCCACCCTGAGGGGAACAAGCAGCAGGTGCTGCCAGCAGGAGCTCACCTGATAGTAGTAGTCATCATCCATATTCTCACTCTGCAGCTGCATCATCTCCACCTTGACAACCCAGTCCTTCTCCTTGGAAGTCATCAGCCCAGCATATGGGTCCACTTTACGGGACCACAGCTTCTTGGGGGAGACACTGGCACAGGAGAAGAACTCAGCCCACTGTAACCACCAAGAGCCCCCCTGCCCTGCACCCAAAAGACCCCCCCATACCTCTGCACCTGCCTGCCCTGCCGCTGCATCAGGATGCGCTGGTGCTGGGGGTGCAGCTGGGTCATGTGGCTGGGTGTGCTGCAGGGGACACCAGATAGAGGTCAAGGGGGGTTTTGGGACACCCCCAGAGTAAGGTGACTCCCAGCTGCTTTGTAGGGCCCCTCCAGTCCCACCCCAACATCCCATTCCTGCTACCTGAAGTTCAGCTGGCCCGTGGCTGAGGGGCTGAAGAAGAGAGCAGGGTCCAGAGAAGAGGACATGGGCCTGAAGTGCATGCCCAGAGGCTGCGGTGGGCTGCCCACGGTGGGGGACCCAGGCTGGAAAGGGGTTGGAGGTGCATACCCTGCTGTCTGAGAGGGAGAGAGGAGATCAAGGGTCTGAGCATCCCAGAGGGATCAGCCAGCTCTGTGCTGGCTTCTGGCTCCCATTTCTCTGGGAAAGTGCTACCTGCAGATACTGTCACTCTCCCTATCCCCTGCCACTCCAGGGCCACCTCAGTGGGGCCACGGCAGTGGCTCAAAGCCCACCCCTTTACCTGGTTGGGAGTGAAGAGTGGAGGGGGTCTGCAAGCCGGCGGGAAGGGTTGAGGAGAGCACGGTGAGCGAGGAGATATCAGGGGTGCCTGGTGCAGAGCAGGAGACAGGAGGTGTCACTCAGACAAGCCTGTCCTCGAGGCTGCACCTCCAAGGAGGGGAGGCAGAGAAAGAAGGGATGCAAGAGGGCCCCCAAACCTTTTACCTGCTGGACAAAGCACTGGGGAAAAGGCTTGGGGGACATCAGTCTTAAGTCAGGGCACTTGAGCCGGGGAGAGCCTCCATAGCCTCTCTGCACAGGAGAGCCAAGAAAGTCGAGAGCCATGTTGGAAGATGGTGGAGGTCTCTCCAAGACCTGGAGGATGGCTTTATCCTGTGGGGAGGAGGCAGCAACAGGTGGGAACAGGGCACAGCTGGGAACAGTTTAGTTCCCCTAGCAACAGTCAGCTCACTGAAACCTTTGGTCATTGCTCAACTGAGACCATGCACCAGCTGGGCTTCCATCCTGGTAGGGTGGAGCAGTGGAGACCAGCATGGGGGTCCCAGTCTCCCCAGACTCAACAACTTGGCCTTCAAACCCAGGCTCTGCTTTGGGTAGGCACTCACAGCCTTGGCACCCAAGACACATCTGTGCACCTCCAGAGCCGTTTGGAGGTGTCCCAGGTGTCCCAAATTCCCTGTGTGACCCTTGTTCTAGAGTAGTGAGGAGGCCTCAGCCACCCTCTGAAGGCCCAGTTGGAGGTACCCACCTCCAGCACGGGGTGGCGTGAGACACTGCCAGGGCAGGAGCCCCACGCTGTGGGATCCATCGCCAGCTGGAAAACAGAGGGGAGATGTTAGCATGAGGCAAGGGAACAGGAAGAGTGAGCAGGAGACACCACAGGAGCCACCCTGCCTCATCACCAGATGGGTGGGGACATTTTTACCATGTCCTCCTTGCCAAACTCTCCCCAGCAAGTACCAATCTCACTGTCCAGCACTGCTGAGTCCTGGCTCTGCAAGGAAAGGGGAGTTAAAGGTCTGCCTCCCTGCACCAGTGTGCTCTGTGGGGCAGACCCACAGGTGTGGGGATGGAGGGGGGAGCAGCAGCAGGACCCCCTGTCCGCTCACACATCACCTCCAGCGTGGGTTTGCTCCGCACAGCTCTCATCACTGCTGGGTCTCCCAATTCACTGGGCTCCTCAAAGCACTCCTGATCTTCCTCCTGTTCCTCAGTCCCCAGCTCCTCTATGTCTTCCTCCAACTGAGAGTTAACCTGCTCCATCTCCGGCTCTATCCCACCTTCCTCCTGGGCCAGCTCCTCCAGCTGCTCAGCTGCTCTTCCAGTTGCCTCTACCAGTACTTTGGCCACCTCAGGGCTTATCTCCGGTACCACCAGGAGTTTTGGGACATTCTCCTCTGTGGAGTCTCGGTCTTAGAGGGAGAGAAGCAGTGCACAGCAGGGTAGGTGAACACCTGGGCAGTGCCCACCAGGGTGTCTGCTCCCCCTGAGTGCCGGCAGGTCTCTCCAACACCAGGATTCCCCTGAGGTCTTACCTAACCCAAAAGTCATCTCGTTGTACAGGTCCAGCTCCTCATCCTCCTCAGCCATTTCTTCCAGCAGAAGCGCATCTTCCACCAGCAGAAAGTCCTCGATAATCTAGATTTGGAAGCAGTAGATTCCTCACTCAGGGAGAGGTAACCCTAACGTGCTCCCAAAGTGGGGGGGCACCCAACCTCCCCCTCACTCTACTGGTGGTGCCAGGCAACCCACAGGGCTCACAGCTGGAAAAGGGAAAAGCAGGAGCGAGCGGCACTGCCAGCGAGGACAGGACCCGCAGGCTCAGCCCACGGAAACTGCCGGCACCAGCGAACGCCGGCACGGAACGGCACCAGTGCGGCTGGGCTGAGACACCTTTAGGCTTCTGAGTGAACACCCGCTACGAGGGCGCCAGCGGCACGCGAGCGCAAGGCAGGGAAGAGCATCCCACCAGCACCTCCAGGGCAGAGTCTGCTCCGAGACCGACCGTGCCGGGGAGCGCCAGCCCCGGAGAACGAGCACCGCGGAGGGAGCGGGACGCCGGGAGGCGGCAGCGGGCAGGGGGTAGCGGAGCAGGGCAGGCACTCACAACGCGCTCGCCGCCCTCCGCCATCCCGCGGTGCCTCCTCCTCCTCCTCCGCCTCCCGCTCACCCACCCTCCGTCCGTCCCGGGTCTCTCTACGGGGCCTCACTGCCCCCGCCGCCCCTTTTATGGGCCGCCCCCGCTGCCCCGGCATGCGCCTGCCGTACAGCATGGCGGCTCCCAGCAGCGTTCTGCGCCTGCGCACTCGCCCGGCCGTGCCCCCGCAAGAAGAGCCCCTGGAGCTGGGGGAGCAGCGAGAAGGGAGAGGTTTGGTGACCCCCGAAGAACACCCCAGCTCAGCTTTCCCCACTGCTCGCGTCGCTCCTTGACTGCCATGCTGTTCTCAGAGCTGATATCCTTCTGAGGAGTTGTGGATAACTGGTGGGATGCAGTCTGTCGGGATTGAATATTCTGGTAGATAACACCGGGCACAGGTGTCAACAGTAACGCTATAAATTTCTGCATCCCACAAAGGATAGCGGGTTGCCCTTATCTCCCTGAATACCAGGAGTACCTTGGTCATGGCCCACTCCCAAATAATTCTTCTAATATTCTGCTAATAAAAGCAGAAATGTCCTGAAAATGGAAGATTTGGCTACTCTAACCAAATCATTGTGGCTTTTAATAAACACCATGTGGAAGAGTTGTGCTTCTCTTTACTGGGAAATTCTGACAGGTGGTGTGGGTTGCAGTAGAGTCATTGCCAGTCATTGCCCATTCCCAAAGGGCCTGGAAAGGACCCATGTCTTGCCACCCTCTCCCTGAGGTGAAGGGAGTGTCCACTTGGGCAGAGCCAGATTCACTGAGGGACAGCTGAACTGGGGTGGTGACTCCCGATATGGTGACCCTAATAACAACTCTGCCACCGATGGAGCACTCAGGGATTATTTCTGCTGGAGCCCTGAGATCCCTGATAAGGCTCTGGCCACAGCTGCATCTGTTTATCCCACACTGAGAAAAACATTGGGTGTTTTCATCTGCGTGGCTGGCACTGCTCACTGTGCAGCCAGCAAACCCAGCAGGAGCTGGCCAGTGGGAACTGATAACAAGTGTTTTCAAGATTTTGCTTTGCTTGGCCTCTCCTGATTTACCTGCTGCCTTTGAGATATTCTTCATACATGCTTTATTAATTTAATTTGTGTTTTAATGAGGTGCATTAAGAGGTCCTAAAGGGACTTAGTGTTTTGATACTTACACCATGTTGCTGTTTTCTCCCCAGTAGCAGTGACTTTCTTTTTTCCCTTTCTTTTCCCTTTATTTTCCTTCCGAGCAGCATTACTGGGACACTCAGTGGCACTCCTAGCCTTGCTGGGCTTTAGTGCTCACAGTTCTTCTGGAGGAGGCACCCAAAAACCTGGTTCTTTGGTGTTAGAATTATCCTGCTTTATGTTGTGCTCAAACAACAGTCAATTTCTCACCCTACAGCTGCTGGAATGGGACATTCCACACAGGTTTTGAAAGAGGTTCATAAACAAAGGTGGATGGCTTGCTGCACCATAGGATGTTTGTGTAATACCAGCCCTGGATGCAAAATCTTCTGCAAGAGGTGACTTTTACCCTTCATTTAGGTTGGAAAAGCTCTCTGTGACCATCAAGTCAAATCATTTCTCCAGCACTGCCAAAGCAACCACTAACCCACGTCCCTAAGTGCCACATCCACATGGCTTTTAAATCCTTTTAGGGATGAGGACTCCACTGCCCTAGCAGCCTGTGGCAAGGCTGGATAGGCCTTTCAGAGAATAACTTTTCTCTAAGATCCCATCTAAACCTTTCCTGGTTCTACTGTTTCCTCTTGTCCTCTCCTTTGTTCCCTGGGAGCAGAGCACAACCCCACCTGGCTGCCCCCTTCTGTCAGTCTCTGTAGAGAAAGAAGGTTCTCTCCGAGCCTCCTTCTCTCCAGGCTGAGCTCCCCCAGCTCCCTCAGCTGCTCCTGGTGCTCCAGCCCCTACCCCAGCTCTGTTCCCTTCCCTGGGCACGCTCCAGCCCTTCAATGTCATGAAGGGCGCAGAACTGACCCCAGTATTTGGGGTAATGCCTCAGCAGTGCCCAGCACAGGAGACGGGCACTGCCCTGAGCCTGTGGCCACACCGAGGCTGGTCCAGACCAGGTGCCACTGCCCACCTGGGCTCACACCCAGCCATTGTTGCCCGACGCCCCGGGGTCTCTGCCCGGGTCTCTCCCCCCATCCAGCGCGGAACTGAAAGCGAAAGCATACAACCCTGGCTCGCACAACCCCGGAGCTCCAGTTCTGCCCAGAAACCGATGACGTACGAGCCGCTCCGCACCACGATTGGCCGTGAGTTCCGGAAGGTATAAAAGGCGGAGTGTGGGCAGAGGTCGGGCATTCCGGGAAACGGCGGGACAGCGACAAGCGACGATGGCGCAGGGGGCCCTGGCGTTTGGCGTGCTGGCGCTGCTGGCGGTGCTCGGTCTGGGGACGGCCGCTGGTGTGTGCCTGGGGCGGCGCGAAGGGTCCTGACGGGAGTGAGGGGCTGTGGGGTCCCGGCGGGTCCGGGCCACTGTGCCCGGGTGGGTGGGCGAGTGTTGGCATCGAGGCGATGCCCACTGCCGCCCCGCTTCTCACGGGCCTTCCCCTCTCTCTCTCTCTCTCTAGAGTCACCGAAAGTCGAAGTCTACGCCCGTTCGCGCGCCGAGGAGGGAAAGGAGAACACTCTCCATTGCTTTGTCACTGGCTTTCACCCACCCAAGATTGACATCGAACTCCTGAAGAACGGGGATCCCATTCCAGGCGTCACGTACGGGGACTTGTCCTTCAACGAGAATTGGCAGTTTCAGCGCCTCGTCTATGCGCCCTTCATCCCCACAAGGGGTGACATGTTCTCTTGCAGGGTGTCGCATTCCACCATGTCGGAGCCGCACACTTACCTATGGGGTATGCTGTGCCTTCCCTCTTGCATGCTGGAACTCCTTCCTTTATATCCATGCTGTCTCTGTTCCTTTTCCTGGGAAGCAGGGTGTTGGAGTGGGGATTGAAGGTCTCGTGTTAGAGATAGAAAATTAACTTGGCTTTAGCTGAAAAGGCTGTTATATGTACCTGTGAAGGTTTCAGGGAGGACAGGCGTTGGTGGTAATTCATAAGGATTTGGTGATGCCAATGTCACCTGATCTCTGCCTTCGTGAACTTAACTAGAAGGCAATGGGTCATGCAGTGAATTTTTGCTTTATGTTGTGTGAATATAAAGAAGGACACAGTGGTCGGGGCTGATGGTGTTAACCTAGCCTCAGCTACAGCTGAGGGCAACTCTCTGGTTACCACACTGGGGCTGTTTCCAGGGGGGAACCTTGTGGGGACAGGGGAGAGGAAGTGCCATTATTCCTCAATCCTAAACGCTCTGCGCTTCTTTCCTGCAGAACCAGACTTCTGAGCTGTGTCTGGGATAATACAAGGTGAGTTGTTCCCATGCTGGTAAGGGAAACATAGACCCATTTCTGTAGGGAAGGAAGGTTTGAAAAGCTGAGGAACAGAAGCAGCCACACCCAAAAGTAGATCATGTTAGTGCTGATTTGGGACACAAAACTCTTCCCACACCCTTTCTGCCCACCATCCCATGCCTACAAGAGTCCTTTGCTCCACAAAAAGGAGAACTTTGGAGAAAATCTCCCCTGCATGTTGTTGCTGTGTCAGCTAGATACCGCAGAGAGTTGTCGCAGGTCCCCTAAAGCTCCCTCAGACACCAAAGTGCTATTTCCTGTCGGGGAGGAGCAGGAAGTCACTGTACCCGAGATCCCTGTGCCTCAGGGTGGGTGGCAGGCTGGTTAACCCTGTGGCAGGGCAGCGCCGAGTGGGATTCATGAGGCACAAACCAGAAACACTTTTGGGTTTATTCACCAGTGTCTCAGTCTGAGGGCTGCAAGTTCTTCAAACTGTCTGTGTGTAACTGATCTGGATTTAGCAACAGGGGAATTCTAGTTTAACACTTGATAGGGAAAAGAAACTGAATATGTGGCCCAGCTGATGTAACCCTGGTTGAAACAGCATACTTATGTGCCCTGTTAGAGGCTGGATAATGATTAACTGTGCCCGGGACAAGCCTTGACAGGACCCTTACATGCAATGCCCCAGTTCCTGCAGATTGCTAAAAAGTTGTGTAGCGTACTCCTCTGGTTTGTCACTCCCCTTTGGGCAGTGGGGGTGTGAGCCTGGCCCCAAGGCAGGGTCTCGAATGTGCTGTGCTCACATAGCACCATGGCTTCGGTTGCTGGGACATCGGTGAGGGATGCAAAGTCTGCCTGGAGGTAGGGTGGGACATGGGTGACTTCTCTGTATTCTGGGGACAAGGATTAACTGAGCTGGGATGGAAAGAGCTGAGAGTAGGACAGTCTCCCTGGGGTGGAGAACAAGGATCCTCTTGACTTGTTGAACTCTTGAGCTCCACCAAGGAGGGGACAGAAAAGCAGTTTTGGCAGGATTTTTACCTGAATCACACTGGAAGGTGTTCTCAGGGACGCTGCAGTCGGACTGCTCTGAGGAAACTGGTTTTTAGTCCTAAAGTAATTGCAGTTGAAGATGTCACTAGAGTGACTGATGCCAATCTATTCTCTCCATGCAGATCTGAGACATTCTTCTTGCAAGTCAGAGTCTTCTCAAGCTTCTGTCTATTCTTCATCATAGCCATAAGACTGATCATCTTCCTTTCAGAAGTTCACTAATAAAAATTCGCTTGTTAAAGATATCACATAGCCACAGCAATCAAGGGAGCTCTGCAGGCTTTTTGATCATGTAGCTATAAATGCCCTAATTACTGCTTGAAAAACAATGAAAACTCTTCACTGCTCAAAATTTTGCAGGATTTTTATACCTTAATAAACTGCTAGTCCTTGAAATGTTTCTTCAGAGTCATTTGACAAGCTGATTTCATAGGCTCTGATGGCCACTGGGTGATGGGTGGATATGTAGCCTTGGTGGCATGATAGTCAGTTGTGCTTTTTTCGTCCCACTGAGAAGATGCAAGAGCACTTTTCCATCAATAAAAAGAGAATGAAAGATTTTTTTTTTTTTTGCTGATGTGATATCTGCCTGGCTGGAGGCTGCTTTGTGGCTCTAAAGGGAAGGCACAAGGTTTAAAAAGGGATGAAGAACCTTGGGGACACAGGGTGGGACACAGAAGAAGTGGTGGCAGGGAATGGTGCTCACTCCTAGGGGGAGAACTCCAGCTCGTGCGTCTTGGAGTGTGTGGTGTAAAGCTGAGCCTGGAGGAAGCAGATGTGTGTGTTGGTGAGTTTCAGTTCTGGTTTTCTCTCTGTGCTTGAGCCCATGGAGAAGTGCAGTTGGGGCCAGTCCTTTGTGGTACTGCAGGGGATTGATGACACTACCCAAAACAAATGCTACTGCCATCAGCTCATTTTTATTTTCTGAAGAAATCAGAATGATTGCTTGAGGAATGTTGTATCCAAACATGGATTTAACCAGGATTATGTGTATGGGATCAAGGGTTCCTGGTAACTCATCTCATGTCTCTTCTTGAGTCTATTAAGATTTGCTGTGATAGTGTCACAGGAGACACACTTGAGATTTTTGATGGATATTGTATTGTTCCATAGCTATTTTCATTATAACCAATGTTTTTGTTGTTAGGGCTTAGGAAAATCTGGGCTGTTGCAGTTCAGACACCCACATGGTAGGTTGCTGAGGGGCAGGGCCCTGTTATGAGGATCCCTTGGAGTTCATCAGCAGGGTGTTCAAGGCAGGACAGGTGGGGCTGTCATGGCTGGGTGGTTGTGCACAGTGCTCATCTCTCAGCATGGGATAGCAGGACACAGCTCTGCCTGCAGCACCAGATGCACTCTGGGGACCAGGCAGCCCCACCTTCTGTCCCAGAGACCACAGTGGAGCAGCACAAACTGCTCTGTGAACCCGAGGAGCTGTAGAACATGTCCTGGCCTCCTCCCATGGATCATGAAGGGCCACCCAGGTGCTTTCCACCTTTCCTATCCTCAAGAGCATGAGAATAATTGTTGGGTAACTACTCCACCAAGAAAGCTTCATCTTAATTAGGACAGGAGTAGAGTCGAATGCAGAAACTGAAGATTCTGTGGAGGCAATGTGAAGTGACTCTGTCTCCAAAGGACACGCCATTATCTTCCCACACTGGGGAGGTTTGCCCTGATTGCATCTGTGGGATTTTTCTGTTCTTACTTCGGAAACATTTCGATGGTTTACTCAAAAATCCCCTGTCTGTGGGAGAACAAAACATGCGCACACCAGAGGCTGATTTCCTTTAACAGCTGGATTTCAGGACCATGTCCAGAAATATCTTCTCCGTTTTATCCAGCATCTTTGGGGTTCTGAGGTACTCGGGATGTTGCTGTGCTGCTGCTGCTACTGGCAATAGTTTCCAGGGGATGGGTTATCCTGAGGGATATCTTGGAGAGCTTCAAGCATGAAACAAGCCTCATTTGTGCTTTATGAAAAGAAAACAATTTTTCTGCAAGCAGTTTCCGGGGTCCGCAAAATGCGAGGGGTTTTTTGAGAAAAGCTTCTGGGAGAACAATGATCGAGTCCAACTTCTAACTCTATACGGGACCCCCCAAAACCCCA
Organism: Irena cyanogastra; assembly: GCA_013397155.1. Lineage (NCBI taxonomy): Eukaryota > Metazoa > Chordata > Aves > Passeriformes > Irenidae > Irena > Irena cyanogastra. The sequence continues at coordinate 318,346 of VWZV01008161.1, read as the reverse complement.
CCCTGTGCCTCAGAGTGTTGTCCAAGTGCCCTTTGTGCTCTGTCAGGCTTGGGGCAGCCCTGGGGAGCTGTTCAGTGCCCGGCCACACTGTGGGAGAAGAACCTTTCCCTAATATGCAGCTAAAGCTGTCCGACACAGCTCTAGCCGTTCTCCCTCTCGCCGGGTTTTCCCCCCACCGCTTCCCCTCACGGCCGTTCCCGCCCATCGTCTCCCCTCAGGGCGGTTCCCGCCTCCCCCCAGCCCCTCACGGCCGTTCCGCCATCGTCTTCCCTCAGGGCGGTTCTCGCCTCTCCCCCGCCCCTCACGGCCGTTCCCCTCAGGGTGGTTCCCGCCTCCTTCCAGCCCCTCACGGCTGTTCCGCCACCGTCTCACCTCAGGGCGGCTGCCGCCTCAATGTTCCGCGGACACCGTGCTTGGTTCTCGGAGAGCGTCAGCCCGGGCCCGCGAGGGCTCTGGGGTGAGGGGGTAGACGACAGTGAAGCCCAGGGGAACCCCGGGGCACCGAGCTGGCCGGAGTCCGCGGGGAAATTGGCAGGGGCACAGCCCTGTCACCGCTCAGGGGGAATTAGGAGGGGAGCACAGCCCCGTCATTCCTCAGCAGGCCACGGCAGTGGGGGCGCAGCCCTGTTACCCCTTCATGGGTCTGAGACCCACACAACAGGGCAGAACATGAGTTTGGCCAGTTCACAGTGCCGCCACACTGAGAAAAAGCCCTGAACAACCCTCAGGGGAGCAATGGGAGTCCCACAGCCATGGGGAGCTATCATAGCTTTCACTTCAGGGCCCATCTCTGCGGCCCCACAACCAGCTGTCCCCATCCCGGGTCACCCCGAGGTGGGAAGCCCCTGGATGCCCACCCTCATCTCACTCCCTGTCCCCTGCAGCAGACGGTGGCGGGACGATCTCCCACTGGCTGGACGCCGACTACCTCTTCAGCAGCGATGCCACCCACCCCGACACCCGCAGGTGGGCAAAGGAGGCATTAATGTATTTAGTGAAAAGTATTTCATGGATACTGACATCCCAAAAAAAATCAAGGGTGTGTTTTTAAGGTGATGGTGTGGATCTGCCAGGATCTTATTGCCCAGCGGGGTCAGGAAAACTCACACCCACACTAAGCTGTAGATAGACAGAATAGAGAAAAACTATCCATGTGTTGAGAGGGGCTTAGCTGTGATATAAATTAAATTAATTGTGCTGGTTTCTTACTGGCTATGAATTACCTGCTGGAAAATCAGCATCTAAAACAGAGGTGATAGAATTCCCAAGGAAGGAAACTGGTGCTAAAAAGCCATTGTGAATTAATGCTAAAAGGAAGCACTGGGATAAAAATGTAAAGGAAAAGGGCTGAAATGCTTAATATAAAAAAATAGAGAGCAATGGAACATTTGTACATACATAAGGAAAGTCTTCAGGATCTTCCTCACTTCCTCAATATCAGTGAATATTTGTATTTATTCATAAATTAGTTATGTAAACATAAGTATGGGAAAGGAAGCTGCGATGTTTCCTTTAGGCTTTGCTAGGCTGGACTAAGTAGTTTGTTTTTAACACACCAGTGCTTAAAACTGGCGTCAAATTTTGGAATCTTTCAGCCACCTACTGCAGCTAAGTGAGGGGAATTCCAATAAACACAGAATAACAACTTTTCTTCTGCAACAGCGTGCTGCTGGACCAGCCTGTTCCCCCAGGGGAATTCTGGTTAATTTTATACATATATATATATATGTGTGTGTGTGCGTGTATATATATATTCAGTGTATATAGTTGGATAGTTCCTTGTGAAAAATTGTAATCATTATACACATCATTAAACCCAGCAAACAAGATTTAATTGTCCTCTAAGGAGGACAGTGAGGGCTGGAGCACCCTCCAGCTCTACTTCCTTGCTCAGCTGTGAGCAGGAATCAGTGTGGTGAAGGACAATTGTAGAAAAATCCTGTCTTTGCCCTCCCTGAAGTAGTTTCACCTCAAGAGCAGAGTGCAGCTGCGTAATCCCTAAAAATACGTTTACCCTTATCCCTCCTCCAGGCTGCCCCTGGGAGGTGCTGGCAGCTAGGACGTGACTGGTGGAGTCTCACAGGTCGAAAATCACAGAAAATTAGGTCCTTTTGGCAAAAAAATGGGAGCAGGTTTCATGACAACACCCCTATAAATGTTTGGGTTTGGTTTTGTTTTGCTTCCAGGTTCTCCTATGGAAACCAGCTCTTTTTCTCTCTTCCAGCATACACGAGAGTCTCAGTTACTTGGAGGGCAGAGCCACGGTCTTTCACTCCTGTTACCTCTCAGTGTGTGCAGGCACTGGAGCTGGAGAGAGGCCCTCGGTGGCTCTGGGCCACTTCATCCTGCCCCCTGCCTGCCTGCAAGAAGGTCAGGCAAAAAAAAAAAATCATCTGAGGATATTTTCCCAGGGAAATTCCCCATGAGTACAGCCTTGGTGGAAAGTAGAACTGACAGTTACTCGTCTGCAGGGAGGGACTTCTCCTTCTGCTTCGGAGTGGCTCTTCCTCCTAAAGGGCAGAGTATGATCCATCTATTATCACAGAATGGCTTGACCTTGAACATTCCCAGGGATGGGGCAACCACAGCTACTCTGGGAAACCTATGCCAGGCCCTTACCACTCTCACAGGGAAGAATTTCTTCCCAGTATCCCATCTAACCCTGCCCTCTGGCAGTTTGAAGCCTTTCCCCCTTGTCCTGTTACTCCAGGCACTTGTCCCAAGTTCCTCTCCAGCTTTTAGAGCCCCTTTAGGCACTGGCAGGGGCTCTAAGGTCTCCTTGGAGCCTTTTCTTCTCCAGGTGAACAACCGCAGCTCTCCCAGCCTGGCTCCAGAGCAGAGGAACGCCCTTGGAGTATCTCCATGGCCTTCTCTGGACTCTCTGCAGCAGCTCCACATCCTTCTGCTGTTGGGGAGTCCAGATCTGGAGGAGCACTGCTGCTCCTGAGTGGGCCAGAGGGGCAGAATTCTCCCCTCATCTGCCACCCACATTGTGGGATGAGCCCAGGACACGTGGCCAGGTCATATCCATGAGCTTCTCATCCACCAACACCTCCAAGTCCTTCTCTACAGGGCTGCTTTCAATCCATCCTTGCCCACCCTGAATTTGTGTTTGGGATTGCCCTGGCCCAGGGGCAGGACCTTGCATTTGGGCTTGTCCCCAGAGGCACCTGCAGGGCATCACGCTGGCAGCAACTGCCACAGTCCTGTTTCTTGATGCTCTCACAGTCACTAGTTTTGTTGCTCTTGGCAGAAATCAGAAGGAAAATTGGCCGGTTTATTTGGGAGAAGGCAGATGCCCTTGAAGAACAGGTAAGACGAAAAATTTATACTACACATGCATGTGCTGGAGGACGAGCTTGCAATGAGCAGGGAGCTTTCATAGGAATTCAGGAAAAAAAAAAGAGCATATATCATTTTTAGGAAAAGGGGCAGGCAACTCAGAAGGTATTTAAGAATGTCCTTAGGTCATGCAGAAAGAAGAAAATTAGAGAGGTGGAAGCTCAGTTAGAAATTAATCTGGCCACCTCTGTAAAGGATAATACTTTTTATAAATACTTTATTAACAAAAGGACGGCCACGGAAAACCTCCATTCTTTATTGCAGTGTCCATCACCAAAGACTAGGAAAAGGCTGAGGTACTTATGCCTTCTTTGCCTCCGTCTTCAACACTAAGACTGGTTCTATCAGGACAAACAGCCCCCTGAGCTGGTAGACAGGCACAGGGAGCAGAATGGAACCCCAGAAATACAGGAGGAGGCAGTCACTGACCTGCTGTGCCACTTAGATGCTCACTATTCCATGGGCGTGGATGGGATCCATCCCAGGGTGATGAGGGAGCTGGAGGAAGAGCTTGTTGCCACGCTACTGTCCATCATTTATCATTAGTCCTAGCTCACTGGGGAGGTATCAATGTGACACCCATCCACAAGAAGGGTTGGAAGGAGGAGCTGGGGAATTACAGGCCTTAAGGTGTGACCGGTGGCAGGGAAGGTTATGGAGCAGATCACCCTGAGTGCCATCACATGGCACATACAGGAAAAGCAAGGGATCAGACCCAGCTAGCATGGATTTAGGAGGGGCAGGTCCTACCTGACCAACCCGATTTCCTTTCATGTTGAGGGGACCCACCTGGGTGAAGGAAAGGCTGTGTCCTACCTGGACATCAGCAAAGCCTTTGATGCCATTTCCCACAGCATGGGGAAATGTTTTCCACAGTTTTCACCTGGAAAACTGCAGCCCACAGCTTGGACAATTGGTGTCACCAGTGGTGTCCCCCAGGGATCAGTGTTAGGCCCAGTCCTATTCAGTATCTTTACTGATGATCTGAATGAGGGGACTGAGTTTACCATTGGCAGATAGATAACACCAAGTTGAGTGGGAGTGTGGTTCTACTGGAGGCTAGGAAGGCTCTGCTGAGGGACCCAGACAGGCTTGGACATTTTGGTGCTGGAGCATGTCCAGAGAAGGGAACTGAGCCAGGGGAGGGTCTGGAGCACCAGGAGCAGCTGAAGGAGCTGGAGATGCTCACCCTGGAGAAAAGGAGGCTCAGAGGGACCTTCTGACTGTGCACTACTCCCTGACAGAAGGGTGGAGCTGGGTGGGGGTCAGGCACTGCTCTCAGGGACCAAGGGACAGGATGAGAGGACACTGCCTTAAGCTGTACCAGGAGAGGCTTAGGTGGCACATCAGAAAGAATTTCTTCGCAGAAGGAGTGATTAGACACTGGAAAGGGCTGCCTGAATGACTGGATGTGGCACTCAGTCTGGTTGGGAAGGTGGTGATTGGTCACTGGGTGGACTTGATGGTCTTTTTCAACCTAATTGATTCTGATTCCTTGTGCTTGCTGTGCTGTGTGTCCCCCCAGCATGACAGCACTGGAAGGATTGTCTCCCTTGGCCATACCTAGTCTCCCAGCAGTGTACTGTTCCAGGGATTCCAACTGCTACAGGCTCAGCTCAGCCCTTTGGTGTGGTATTTTCCTTCCCCATGTCACTCCCCACTCTCTTCTCAAAGCAACTTCGCAGCACTTTTGAAGCAGGAATGCCCTTAAATTTTAACTTTGAATTATTCTTGAAATCACAAGCCCTATAAAATCCATGCACTCAGAGTGTGTCCCAGGTGCTCTGCAGGTGACCCGGGGCACAACTGTGACTCATTCTTGCGCTGACATGCACAGCCCAATGAAAATCCGACAGAGGAACCAGAAGTGGCAAAAAATGGCTGTGAGGAAGAATCAGAGGAGGAAATGCTAGACCTGGCTGAGAGGTATTTTCCTACCTAGGGTGGTGGGATTTGGATGCACCCCCGATTCCAAGCAATCCTAAAACATAGATTTTCTTCCCTCCTGATATAGCAGTGAAGAAACAGACTCTGAAGCAGCTGCCGAGGGAGAATTTCCATACCGTGCCCTCCAGGAATACCCAATAAATAACATGGTGACAGGTAAATAAATACACCTGGAAAGGGCTGTGGATGGGGCACAGGGAGCAGGCACTCAGTGAGCCCATATTCCCTCCACAGGCTATGCCTCTGCACGGGACATGAAGAAATATGAAGGGGAAGTCCACGACTTTATCCCTGGCACCTCAGGCTATGCAGCTTACTGGGTTCAAAGCAAATTTAGCATTTACTGCGAGAAGACCAAAATGAAGAGGAAATAGTAAGGAACAGGTGGCTGGAGCAGCAAAAACTTCAATGCCAGATGATTGATAAATTGTATGACTGCAGCTCAGAGCATTCAATGTGTTATTTAAATACTGGCTACAGTTACAGCAGTATTTGCTTCTTTAAGTAACTACTTAAACTAGATTTCACAACAAACAAATACAGACATTTCTCCCCAAAACACAAATATTTTCTTTTTATTCCAGGGCAGGGGGGTGGTGGTGGTTTAAGCTGTGTTTTAACTAGTTTAAGCAAGTTTTTCTTGTAGAGACAATCCAAGGTCTCCTTACTTTCATTTAATCAAGGAATTTTAAGACTTTTCCCTTTTCTTTAAGCACTTGGAAGTGACCCACAGGGTTATAAAAAGCAACTGTTATTGTGGTACAGCCTGATCGCCAGGCTGTCCACTTGGAAGAAGCACAGGAAAACCTAGGACAGGCTCCCACAAGCTCCAAGGAGACACCATGGTTGTTCTCCCACTGCCCCAAAAGCAGGAGAGCCTCTAAAATAACAGCTTTGCACCTCACACCCCAAACCATGAGGAAAGAACCCAAAAAGATGCTGGTACACATGAAGGTGTTAAGTCCTCTGCATGCTCCAAAATGTGGCATTTAAGAACCCACCCTCCCTCATCCCCTGGGTGTCTAAAGATCAGGCAGGCTGAGATGGTTTCCTCACGTTTATTGGAAAAGCGACACACAGGGACAGACTCAGAGCGCTCCTCGGGGCGTCTTGAAGTTCATTCCCACTGTGGGCTGTGTCACCTGCAGGTTGGACAGGCTGCCAAAATCCTGGAAAACAGCATGGGAACAATGGGATCAGTCACAGCATCCTGCCCACTGACAGTGGAGGCAAGTTCCTCCAGGAAGGTGTGGGAAGTAGGAAGGTGCTGTGGCAGACAAAGGGTGGACGCAGGTCTCCTAAGAAGGGGAGACCACCCTGCTCTGGAGATTGACTGAGGTGAGGGAATCATCAGAATGCACGACAAGGAACACCCCCACCCTGCTGGTGGCAAAGCTCCCACACCTCTGCCCTTTCAAAAGCCATACATGAACTAATCCTCCCACAGGACCCAGGGCAGAGAGATGCCTTTGACACCATCCAGCCACTCAGGGCAGCAGGAGCTGTGCCAAGGAACAGTTGTGGCCACTAACCAGGAGCTTCAGCATTTCCTTGGTGTCCGGGTCCACTTCAATGATCTCCTGGTCAAGGGCAGAGACCTGGGGACAGAGGGGAGAGAAAAGGTGTGACTGATAAAGCCTCACAACTACCCGGGTGTCCCCACAGCCACTCCGGTCTCATCCCACTGCTGTGGGGAACAGTTCCAGCAGCAGAGCCAGGAGCATCCTGATGGAACAGAGCATTCCTGACTGAACACTACAAGAGGCCACTGGCAGTAGAGGGAAAAGCCTGTTTTATGGCAAATCTTTGGAAACCAAGGCCCAACCTGGTCCAGGCCAAGGATGCTGAAGAGCTGGCGTTGGACCCGGAACTGCATCAGTCCTGGCAGTCATCAGTGACACTCACAGCTGCCTTGTGACACAAGTCCACCATGGTGCCAACAAAGGCAGTCCCACCTCCAGGACACCTGTACTCTCCTGCTGTTTAACCCCAGAAAAAATTCCTCCAGCCCTCTCCAGACCCCAAAACTCTACTCCATGGGTCTCCTTCCCCAAGAGCTACATGACACCAGAATTTTTCTAAGAAACCATAAACAGCACAGGTTTTGTGTGCTGACACTGCACCAAGAGCTACAGCATGGACACTCCTTCCCTGCTGGGAGTCCCTTCCCTGTAACTCCTCTCTGGTACCAGCAAACAAATCAGCAGCTCTGGAGCCAACTGGGAAGATCTGTGAAAGCGACAAGATATGCTGTGCCTGAAGGCTACAGGATTTAGGAGCAACGGGATCCTATTCCTGGAACAAGGGAAGTCCTCCTGGACCATCTCATCCAGGTGACATCTTGACCCCATCCAAACAGAGGGTTAAGGAATGGACTTTTACCAAAACCCTCCCTCTGGGGATGCCAGCTGCAGGGCAGGTTTTCAACCACTCTGAAATACCCTCCTGCTTCCCATTTTTTTTTTCCCCACGAATTTTAAGTAAGGAAAACCAAACCACAAGAAGCCAACTGCCCTTTCTGTCCCAGGTGGCAGCTTTGGAGGGATCCACGTCAGCCCCCTTGATCCAAACCCTCCTTGGCTCCTTCTGGCTGAGCGTTTATTTTAAAGAAACTTAGGACCGTTTATGGAGAAACAGCAAGGCAAGAAAGAGCGATAGGGAAGCGGGAGCCTCACCTCCGGGACGTAGTTGTCCCTCCTCTCCCTCTCCTCCTCCTGCAGTTTGATGGAGATGCCGCGGACAGGGCCCCTTTGGATTCGCTTCATCAGGTGGGTGACATACCTGCAGGAGCACGGCAGTGTCCTGAGCTTTCCCAGGGTTCATGCCACCCTTCCCCACACCCCAAAATCCCAGAACCACAGCAGGATGAGGACAGCTGCCACCATCTACTCCGGCGTCATCCCACCACCTCCAGAGGACATCAGAGACAAAGTGTCCGACAGCAACAGGGTTTGGGGGAGACAAAGACCCCCCCAAACACGGGAAAACTCTCGCATTCCTCTCCCTGCACTATCAATGACCCGGCCATGAGCGGGACCGTAATCACTTTCGAATGCAGGGCCCAGCAGGAACACCCCCACGCCGTGCCCGAATCCCCCAGGACCTTCCGATGCCCAAAGCCTATCCAGGCCCCTGGGGTGCCCGAACGCCCTGCGACCCTCCGGTGCCCAGAGCCCACTCGGGGCCCGCAGTCTCTCACCCTGCAATTTTGTTGCGCAGCTTCTTGCTGGGGATGATGGCGATCTCCTCGCACACGCGCTTGTTGGTGTGGAAGTCATTCCCTAGGCGCGTGTAGTATTTCTCGATGATCACCCTCGCCGCTTTCTTCACCGTCTTCGTCCGAACGCGTCCCTACGCGGGGTGGACGGGAGGGCCGCCGGTCAGGCTCCGCCGAACNGGGCTCGCCCGAGGATGGCGGCGGATGGCAAGACCCGGACCCACCATGTCGGCGGCAGCCGCGGAAAAAGAGCGGAGGATGGCGGGAGGCGCCGGAAGCTAGCGAGGCCCACGGCGCCCCCTGGCGGCTCGGAGGGCTCCAGCGGAGGGAAAGCTGGGCGGGGCCGAGCAGAGGCGGGAGCGGCGGGCGGGGCGCGGCCTCTCCCGGGGCCCAGGCTGAGGCGCTCCCGCAGCGCCCCGGCCCCGGAACAGGATGGAGCAGCCCAGGAAGGGAATTCGAGAGACCGGTGGTGCTAGCGGCACCAGCCCCTCCCACACCTGGCCCTGAGAGAGGACGCTGAGCGCCCACGAACTCGCAGCACCTAGTCCCAAAGGAGGAAAGGTGACCACAAGAAGGCTGCTGCAGAGCTACTGCCGTGGGACATGGAAGGAGCCCAAAGCCTGCCCTGCTCCAGGGACATGGGGCACACAAGGTGTCCTCTGTGACAGCCTAAGTCCAACTCAGCCCTCCCCAGCCCCACAGAGAGGAGCCCTGGGTCCCTGTCCCCCCACAGCCCTGCGGGAGCACCACCTCCAGTGCCACAGGGGGAGCACACAGGGCAACACAGGCCCCTCCGATCACCCTCATTAACTTCTTGCTGCAATTAGGGGAGTTCCAGCTGGAGCCTAGGGGCCTGCAGGGACCTCCGCTAAGTGGGATCTAAAAACGCACTGCCCAGCAGATAGAGCTCCCTCCCAACTCAGTCACCCACAGCATCCACAATTCATAGCTCCATCCATCCCTCTCCCCAAACCACATCCATACCTTCCCCCACACCTCCAGGGAATGACACCACAGCCCTCCGAGTTGTAGAGATCTCCCAACAAAGCACATAAGGCTCAAGAAATTTGCTTTTTTTTTGCTGCAACGTGTTTATTATGTGCCAAAAACTACACCACAGCTTACTCCACACGTCTGTAGGAGAGTGCAGTCTTGCCTGCATATACTACAATGAGGTAGAGACTTCACACACAGCTTCACAAAACCCCACAAAGAGCAGCTGGGATATGCAACAATGCAACATCAGCTCAGCAGGAAAGAAAAAAAATAATCATAGTAAAGAGGGAGAAATTATGACACTGGTTCTTTGGCACACAGCTTCCAATAGAGGGGAAAGTAACAAAATAATAATGATCAGCATAATTAAGGTCTCAAATCCCAGCAGCAGCATTTCAGTCGACTGCACTGATACTCCAAACATCTCAGGAAGGAAAGGAAAATTACTTGTCCCCTCTAAGAGAAAGGGCTCCCAGGAACCTTCATCGTCCACCAGAACGCAGCCCTTTTTTAGCTTGTTACAAAAGAAAAGGTAAGTCCTGTGACTTTGTGTGATTAAAAACCTCTATCAACCCCCCATAAGTGCAACTTAAAAAAGTGCAACAAACTATTTAAAACTATATACAGCAGCTCAGAGATCCTCATCCCATCCAGTTTCAAATCCAAAAACAAAAAAAAAGCCCGGCCTGTCCCGTTGCAAACCCCTGGATTTACAACGTCCTGCCATCAGCCCCCAGACACAAATTGCAATAATGTTAAAAGCTGCCAGGAAAAGAAAAAAATCTCTCATTTCAAACGACTTAAAAACTGTTTTTAAGAGTGTAAAAAGGAACTCGTAAAAACCCTCGAGCGTAAAATATGAAATATGATTTGGTTTAAATGAAGAGCAAAGTCTCCTTGTTGTTACAGTAAAAAACGCCAGCTGAACACCCAGGTCACACCATCCAGGTGGGGGTAAATGAATGGAAAGGCACTGTATGGCAACGGCAAAACAATGACCAATGAGACCTGCGCTCTCTCCACCAGTATTGCAAGGAATGTAAAAAAGCGCCTTTAAAAAATAAAAAAACCAGGGCAGAGGCGCCTGCAGCGACACCTCCGCAAGACATGGCCCTTGGTTGGTTGGGTTTATTCATTTTCAATTTTTGCTTCTCATCAGCAAACCAGGAACCAAAGTCTGGGAACTGCAGAATGGCTTGAGGGGCACTCCCCCCCTCAAAACACCCCCAAACAAACCCCAACAAAACTCACTGTGCATTAGTGCAGAAACAAAAAGACCAGCAAGTGCAAACATGAATGTAAGATTTTTGTTTTTTTCCCCGTCAGTCCTCAGGAAGAACGTTCCCAGCCGGGCCTGGCTCCGGCAGGCACTGCTGCGCTCTCCTCGTGGCAGCTTCTCCCAGGACTCTGCCCGCGCCAGCCCCGTGCCCGGCGGCCCCTTAGCTGGAGTCCCGGTTCTTCTGGTTGCGCATCAGCGGGCGGTGGTGGCGCAGGACCTCCATGGAGTGCTGCCAGTGCCAGCACGAGCGGCAGAAGTACTTGAAGCAGATCTGTGGGCAGAGCACAGGGCCAACACTGAGGTGTCTCCAGCAGCAAAGGGGTACCAGCAGAGCCACTTCTCCCCTTCATCCCTGCCTGGTTTCGCAGCTCCCACCAGCACAGTGGATCCATGGGTTGGAGAGAGGGAATGCCAGCGATGCTATGGAGGGCTTGTTGCACCCAGCTTCCATCTTTTCAATAGGTTTGAAAATCAGGGACTGGGCACTGGGGCAGCAGCTGGGCTCTGACAGGGCTCCCATCACTCCCATAGCATTCCTGCCTCCTGCCTGTATCCCATCCCAGCTCTACACGAAGCTGCTGGAGCCCAGCCAAGCCCCTTTACCTGCATCCAGAGCTCCCTGTGCCTCAGCTAACCCCAGGGGCATGCACCCCAGCCCATCATGGCTCACAGAGCAGGTGCACCAGTAATTCCCACACAAGGTCCCAGTGCTGGCACAGCACCAGTAAACTGCAGCACCCCAGCTCAAAGCCGGGTGGACACTGCCCGGCAAGTACCAGAGTTGCACTCCCCAGGAGTGTTGCACCTCCTCCAAAACAAGGTCACCCTCCCAGCTGGGCCCCATCTTGCCCAATGGGGAAGAGCCCATCTATATATCCCCAAAACCCAGCAGCAGGGCCTGCTCCTCCTCGAGGAACCCCATGAGCACAGGCTGCAGGAGAACTGGCCTTACCTGGTCTCTGCAAAAGAATGGGCCAGGCTGGGCATTGCACACTTGGCACATGGAATCCTCCAGGTATGGGTCGATCTGAACCTGCAGGAGAACAAGGCAGTGGGCAAGGAGCAGCACCAGGTTGGCTGCCCCTCTCCCTGGGTACCTCAAATCCACCCCCAGCTGCACCCCTAGGGCTGGCAGAGCAGCAGCCCCACTTCCCACTGCTTGAGCAGGAATATACAGCAGGCTCCATGAACTGGTGCTCCCAGTGCCAGAACCAGAACACTGGATCACAGTACCACCCATCATACAGACCCCTCTCCACCAGCCCCACTCACCTTCTTGGTAAACTTGGTGGTTTTGATCTCCACAAATGCTGCAGTCACAGCCTTCAGGTAACTGCGCTGGTTGTTGAAGGTGACACGGCCTGACCCTGGAATGAGCCAGACCACAACTGTTAAGAGAGGAACAGCAGAGATCAAGAGGGAACCACTGCCAGCACCACCCTCTCTGCAGTGCCACTCAGACAGGGAAACAGCTTTGACAGGGAGACTGTATCCAGGGCCTGAGAGCTCTTCCTGCCTCCTCCTCCAGGCAGCACATTTCCCAGGACCAGCAGAGTGCTTCATGCTACACCTGAAATTCACCAGTGCTGATGCAGCTCAGCAGCTTTTATTTCCAGCCCTCCCCTCACCCCAGAGCCCTGTGTTTTGCAGCCTCATTGCTAATCAGTGGCATTCCAGCACCACTTGCTTCCAGCCAAGGACTATTAAGCTCCAGGACTGACACTGGCAGATCCCTACAGCACAGCCACAGGACAAAGTGCCACCCAAAACCCATTCATTCCCCTCCCAAAGCATCGCACAGGACACAGGCAGGAGGGCCTGGATCCAGTTTGAGGTTACAGGAGATGCCCTCAATCAGCACAACCAACCAGGGCACAGCTTAGTTAGCAAAACTGAGCTCTGACTGCTGTGACTTTAGCACAGCTCTAAGGGCTCTCCCACCAAGCTGCTGGGAGACAGATCTTTGCCTACTTGGAGCAACCTGAGCTCCGCATGAACCACAGGAGGTTGGGGTCAAGCACTGGGATCTCACAGGGCCAGCACAGGGAGATTCTGTGACACCTCACCCACAGTCACACTGAGAATTTATCTGAAGTCTCATTCTCCTATTCCCACCCTCCTTGAGACTGTCACCCTAAGGGCACTTCAGGGGCTTTGCAGCACAATACACATGCCCTAAACCTGAGCCTTGCCCAGAAAAGCCTGACTGCTATCCAAGGACAGTGACCAAGCACTGACAACTCTGCACTACCAAGCTCTGACGCTGTTACTGCCTGGCAACACCAGGAGATCCAGAGTCTCTCCAAATCTGTGACTTGCTGCAGCCTGAGCCTGGAAAGCTGGTCCTCAGGCACCGACTGTGGGGTTTTTCCAACAGACCAGCCACCTCAGTGCTGTCCCCTGGCCCATGAGGTCTCCAGGGATGTACACATATCATGACATGCCATGTTTCAGCTCTGGTGACAAGAAACCAAGAGCGGGTTAAGACCCACAGCTGTCTCCACCCCGGGAATAGAAAAAGCAGCTACAGCAGCATCTAAGAACCACTAACGGCAACTGAACAAGGACACAGAAACCTTCAGTAATGCCTAAAGGCACATTCAAAACTTCAGGCTTCTCTGGAATGATCCAGGACCTTCCAATTCCCTGCCACATCAGCTCTATCAGCCCTTCCCAAAGCTGGTTTTGCCTCCCCAGGGCCAGGAGATGAGAAGCACAGACTGCAGAAGAGGTTGGACAGCATCTGCTCTCTGAGCCTGGCACCTGGGCAGTCTTCCAACAGAAGGACAAGCCAAGGGCACACTGCAGCCTCTTCAGAGCACGGCAGGGGCAACCACCAGTCCTGGTGGGATCATCACTTACCTATGGGATACTTGTGCTTGTCAGTGTCGATGCCAGCATAGACCACCCCTCCAAACAGGTCGTACATGACGGCTGCCAGGGCCTCTGCGTTGAGCATCCCGTGCAGGGCCCCCACGAACACCGTCTTGCTGGGGTCCAGCCGCTGCGAGGGGCTGCGCACAAAGTTGCTGTCGGCCAGCACCCATGGGATCACCTGCACCTGTAACCAGGAGCACCCCTGAACCTCAGACCCCAAGCTGCAAGTGCCATTTGTCATCTATTGCTGCTCAGGGTCCACATCCATCTAGAGCTCCAGATACCTCCAGAGGGCCCACAAGGGGACAAAACCAACTCTGCTTCCAGCCAAACTGGAACCCAAGCCAGCAGTTCCTTGGGAGTGGCAGCCGGAGGACAATCCACATCCCTCCACCTGTATTTATGGCCCAGTCAGGTACCTCCCAGCACAGGAGCCTGATGTTGGAGGGGGAAGGGGGCCACTGGAATAATCACCAACTGCCAGCTCCATTAGGAGCTCCCATCTGCTCTGCAGCTTATGGAAGGCTCTGGAGAGAAGCTTCTGGCAGAACTAAATCACTGAGCACAGAAGCACTGCCAATTGCCAGACACTAGGAGAGCTGTCTAGAGCACAATTAGTTTGTGCCTGTCTAGATTAAGAGCTGTATCTCCATCCTGTAACTCCCTGAACTCAGGCAGTTGTCCATGATCTGAGGGCCCCCTTTCCCATAAGCCCAAGTGGAGCCTCTGGCAGCTCCAGCACCTCCAATGCACAGGTCAGCCAGCCAAGGCCACAGTGGGGAGCAACCTGGGATCCAAAATATCTGCCTGCTGAGTGTGAGTTATTTGTTCTGCAAGCAGAGGAGGCCTGACAAAGCACCTGAAGGACCCCAATCTGCCTCTGCAAGCACATGTGTGATGGAAGTAGCACAAAGCAGTGAAATCCCTGTTTCCATGCTCTGTCTCAGCTAATTGAAGCCTGAAGGCAAGGTCTGCCACGAACCCAGAGCTCCAGGTTGGTTGGACATAAGCTATTGTGAGGCACACAAACACTGAGCTGACACATCCCTATCACAGGCACAGAGCAGTCCAAGTCAGCCAGGAGCCAGCATACCTTCAGCTGCTGTTCCAGCCCTGCTTTCCTTTCCTCCGGGATCTCCCTCCACATCCCCTGCTGCCATGTCAGGCTGCTCTCCCAGCCCTGCTCACCTCTTTGCAGCGCATCCTGCGGCTGGACATCTTGAAGTAGTACTCACTGAGCCCATCGGGGCTCAGCAGGTCCTGGGAGCACGCCTGAAGCAGTGCACGCACCGACTTCTCTGACTCAAACACCAGGTAGACGTATCCTTTGGAAGGGAAGGGAAAGAAGCAGCTGTTAGAGCTGTGGTGGAGGAGGAACAGATCATCCCAGTTTACAGACATTCTCAAAATCACTCTTAGGTGCCACCTGAAGTATCTGTGTGGTAGCTCTTACTGTTCCCTGCAGACTCTTATGTATAAGCCAAGCTGGGACGAGCCCAAACCCAAGCACAGCACGAGGGGGGCAGGATGCCCAGGGCCATGTGGGCCATTGTCTATCATCCCCAAACCACACCTGGACATGCCAGGTGCACACCACCAGCCTGGCCACAATGAGGTCTTCAGGAAAATAGACCCCACTACATATTTAGGATGGCCCAGCTCAAACACAGTCCAGGGTTTTAAGTCCCTTCCATGGATGCCAGTGCTCTACCTCACATTGCTCTGGTGACTGAATGAGGCCATCAGGCATTACAGGGCCTCCAAACCAGCCATTTCCTACCCTGCAATTAATTCCTGCTTACACAATATGTCAGCCCAGCTGCACATGCTGGCAGTGGGATCAGCAGCTTTTCCAGAGCCACAGCCCTACATGGGGCTCCAGAAACACCCAGAGAGGGTTCCCCCACCCCACAGTTCTGTCCAACACTGCTACGGATGGGTGAGGATGCTGGGTTTGGGGTGCCAGTGCTCTGTAGCCCAGGTGCAGACCCAAGTGAGGGCAAGACATTATCCCATGTGCTCTGTACCAACCAGTCACCAGCATGCAGCTGTACCATCCGTGCTGTAACATAGCATGGGAAAAAAGTAACCCTACCGTGTTCGCTATTACCTTTAGGCATATTACCTTTGGGAGGACAGCGTGGGTGTTTGCCATCCTTACCAGGCCACTCCACACTCAGGGAGCCAAAAACACGGAAAGTGTTGATCAGCCCAGCTACAGATAGAAGGAGAGAGGTCAGTGTCCCCCACAAAAATCTCTATCCTGCACCCTCCCAATGTCAACACCCAAGGCCTTGGCATGGGGCCTCACTTTCCAGGGGCTGCTCACCTTCCGTAATGTCCCATGGGACTCCTCCCAGGAACACTTTGCAGGAGTAGACAGGGTTCTTGTAGTTTCGGGGAGGCAGCTGCCCACTCCAGGTGCAGGTTGCTTCATTCACAGCTTGGAGAAGACACCAGCAATACTCAGTACAGGATCATTTCCTTCCCACTGTCCCACAGGTTTCCCCATATGCCCTAACTACAGGCTGAGCAGAGCTGCACAGCCACAGGCAGCTGCCCAGACCCACCTGTTCTCTCAGCAGATAGAGCCAGAGTCAGGCTTGGGCCGGGAGCAAACTCTATGTTCAGCCAGTGCTTGCATAGAGGCCACCTGCCCTCCCCCAAGTGTGGGGCCATCCCCTGGACCCCCTCCCAACTCACCTGCTGCCTGTCGATGAAGCCGGGCTTCTCTTTCAATACTGAAGGGGTCCTCTGGAGAGTCCAGAAGATCCCAGGAAGGCCACGCAGATGCTCCAGGCCATCTTTTCGATGCACTGGCCGGGGAGGAAGTTACTGCAGCCAGGGCAGCTTGATCTTGATCCAGCTGGGATCCCACTCCCATCTTCAAGGGGTCTCTCGACACCCCACTGAGAGGCAAGAAGGGCAGAGGAGGGGATATGCGAAGGCTTGACTGCAAGAGAAAGGCCATATTGAAATCCAGCTCTGAGTAAGAGCACATAATGCCAGGGGTGAAGCATCACACTGAGGCTCTGCTCTTGCCCATGGCAGGAGAGGGAGCTCTCAGGCATCTCCTGAGACTCTCTCAGGCAACAAAGCAGCCACCCCAGCACATCCTGGCACCCTAGGAAAGCTTAGGCCATTCTCCACTGAACTCATCCCCATGATCAGCAGCAGGGATCATTAAGCAGGAGGCACTTCACAGACCACCAAACCAACAGCTATGCCTGGCTGTACAACCTCAAGAACAGTGTCACCCCTAGGGAGCACCAGCCACCCCAGAAGGAGCCTCAGGCTCTGTGCTGTGCCCTCTGAGGGAAGGGCTTGTTGGAAGTGCTCATGGACTCTGCAGGCACCAGCTGGATCTCATCCTCACAGCCCAGCTCCAGGGCTGCCTGAGCAGGGAGTGGGCACCACGGACCACAGCTCCTCCCAGGGCAGGAGGAGGGAAAGCTCAGATTAATGGAACAGCAGGGAGGCAAGATGCTGCACAGCTCAGTGCCAGCTGCGCTGCGGATCTATCCCTGTGCTGCCACAGCAGCCGCCCACACCAGGGCTGTGCTGAGAGTCCTGCCCTTCACAAACAAGGCCAGCACAGAGCCCCGCACCACCTGCCACCAGCACAGCCTGGGTGCTGCAGTCACTTAGCACATCCTGATTCTTCAGGGTGGATCACAGCAGAATCAACCCCACATCCAGTCAGGTCCGTCCTTCACATCCACCCCAACACAGGGGTCAAGACCACAGCCACACCACAGCAGAGCGTGGAGCAGCTCCTGGCTTCATCCTCCTATGCCAAGGCCAGGCCATGCAGCAGCATCCCAGAGCTGGCAGGAGCCAGGCTGTCCTGCTGGCACCCAGAGCTGCCACTTGCACCCACCACAGGCCCATCAGAGCAGACTGAGGCAGCCAGCCAGACACTCACTTGCTCCCTGCCTTTCAAATTTAGCTGTGCTTTAGGGAACAGGAGCAGGCCAGACTCAGTTTTCTCTAGAACAAACCACCCCAAGATGGAGAAGTGTAGTGTAGTCAAA
The DNA here is from genome assembly GCA_013397155.1 of Irena cyanogastra. NCBI lineage: Eukaryota > Metazoa > Chordata > Aves > Passeriformes > Irenidae > Irena > Irena cyanogastra. Next base: position 300,654 of record VWZV01008161.1, on the reverse strand, counting down.
TGGGAAGAGCAGTGAAGGGAAAAGACAGTAGCTCCTGAGAAGTCTAGTCAGGATCAGCCACCTCCCCGCTGGGATCAGGGCACAGACACCACCCTGACACACACCAGCTCAAGCACTCAAGATCCCTCTGGGAGCTACTGTAACCCAGTAGGGCTGCAAGCACAGACCCAAAAGGCCAAAATATTAGCTTAGAAGGAAAAAATATGAGGATACTGCTAGCTTGTGCTGAAGGACTGCATGAGCAGCTTTTCTCCCAAATGTTGGGCTGTTACCCAAATGCTGGGCTCTGTGTGCACAACAGTTCCTCCCAGCATTCCCTCCCCTTCCTGAGCAGGCAGGGCTCTGGCTAGCAGCTCCACTCAGCTGTTCTGTGCTCCCCAAAAAACACAGCAAGACCCCAGGACCCAAACTTACAATCAAGTCTGAGAGGTGGTCAGAACCAGAGCTGAACCCACTGGTGTCCGAGTCCGAGGGGCTGCTGGAGCGGGAGTCCAGGAGAGAGCGGGAGTTCCTCAGCGACGGTGTGGAAAACTTTTCTGGCAGGTCTGAACCAATGGGGTCTAAAGGCAGAAAACCCAGCGGGGGCTTCCCCAGGACGTTCCCAAGAGGGTTACTCAGCATGCTGAGAACTGCAACAGAGAGGGACAGAGTCTGTCAGGGCTGCAGCACTGCTCCTTCCTCCTGGCTCCTGTGGCCCAGAAGGCCACCGGGCTCCTGTCAGCCCACAAATGTCATGTCTGGGAGGTGGCACCGCTAGTGTTTGCCATCAGGTGGGCCACAGTGCTACACAGAACACACAGCAGCCTGGTGTGGCTGACAAACATGGAGGTGGGTTATAAGACAGATTGGCCAGGAGAACTCACTTAATCTGTGAGAAGTTCAGAGATCTCACATCCCAGATCGCAGACCTCAGAAGTGCTCTGAGACAGGGATCTCTGCCCAGTCCATGCCATTCCCTGCCACTTGTCCTGGAGCAAGCTGGGGCTCAGCAGGGGCAGCTCCCCAGGGCTGGAGCACACATCAGAGGCAGGCACACCTGGCCCACCAGCAGGAATTTTCAGGCTCAGAGGTGGGACACTGCTCACATCATCCCTGCCAGGAGCTGGCTGTGGGCAGCCAGGAAGGTGCCAGCCTGGGCTGCTGACAGAGAGGCTTCACTGTCCCTGGTGTGTGTTCACAGCAAGTCTGTCTGGTCAGGCCTCTGCCCCAGAGCCTGCAGACAAGGATGTGTCAGACTGCTTCCCTCACACTGCAAGTTTTGCTCCCACTGAGGAGAATCCAAGAAAATGCCTCCCTACAGAGATGGCTGCTTCTGAGCAGAGAACCAGGCCATCCAAACGTCAGAAAGTCACATCCTGGTCAGTGATGTGGGGACAGCTGCCACCCACAAGGAGAGGGAATGTAGGGCAGGGATCCCACAGGGGCACACCACCAGCCAGTCTATTCAAAAAGAGCAAGTCTCAGCAAGCTGAATGCATACCTGAACCAACTGAAAAGAGCAAAGCATTCAGAAATTGTTTTAATTATTCATAGGCTGCAAAACAAGGCAGCTTGCTCTGAAGCCTTCAGTTTCCAGCAAAGCAAATTTGGGATCCACTCAAGATCCTCCAAGCTCCACCTGATCTTGGCAAGCTGAACCACAAGGTTTTAACATAGATTTTCAGTAGCTCCTATTGCAGATGAGGAGTAATAATCCAAACCACCAGCCAAGCCAGGAGAGTGACAACACCATCGTGCTCGAGTGCACTACGCTCAGACAGCAGGACAGTGCACTGCCAGTGCCAGGGAGAGCTGCTGAGCAGGACTGAGGCAAGATGCTGGGATGTACCTATCCCAAGCTACATTATCCAATGGCACACCTGCCATGAAGCTGGCATCTCCAGCCCCACACTTGGGGGAAAAACCTCATCACCCTAACAGCAACTTCACACAGGTACAGGTGGGTCTGTTACTTGACCCATCTCCCTCAACTCAAGGCAGAGCCCTCAGCAACAGTCACAACATCTTCCCACATTTGCAGAGCCTTATCCCTGCGAGACTTCCCTATTTTGGCTACATCATGGGACTAGGAACTCACCTCTGACCACACTGAGAAAGGGACCTCCTGCCCTTCGCTCTCCTGGACAGGCAGCACCTGCGTTCAACCCAGCCCTGCAGGCACGGGAAAACACCGGCCAGCCCAGCAGTCCTTACCTGGGCAGAGCCTGGGCAGCAGCAGCCCCGGGACCGAGGGAACGTGACACAGCCGGGGAGGAGATGCTCCCTCCTAGTCACAGCTCCGAGCAGGGCACAGCATCTCCCAGCCCCGGCAAGCCACACTTGCTGCTCTGCTGACTTCTCTGAAGCCACGTGATGTGTTTAAAAATACAGCCGGCGTATTGTTCTGGGGAGACAGCTGAATCTGTCCGACAGGCTCCAAAATCTGATTAGTCACTAAACAGCACAAGAGGCAAAGCAAAGCAGCTGATCCCACAGCCCAAGCCTTGCTGCCAACGAATGCTCCCACACTGACACCCTCCTCCTTCCCCAGCCAGTGAGGGCCGTGGGTTTGGAACGCCGGCAGCCCTGCGCTGACCCTAGCTGCACAGCATTCCAGAGACCTGGAGCAGCTAATGCCAGGCAGACTGCTTCCAGATAATGCTGCCCTGCCCTATATCTCCTGGTTAGCAGAGATGTGGAACCAGAACTCTATTTAGGATGCAACAGCAAGGGTTTGGGGCTCATCAGGAGCTCCCAGCAGCATTACAGGGTCCAGCTGCTCTGCCCCCTTTATGTCGCCCTCATCTTTGCCACCACATACACATCTCTCCCATGATTTCTCAGCTTTCACAGCAGCTACAAAGCCAGTAAGGCCAGCATAAGCACACTGAAGTGGCAGGATTATTGGCCTTTAAAAGGATCTACTGTCTGGGCATTTACCACCACACAAAGTCCTGCCAGCTTCAACTGCCCCAACCCTAACCTCCTGTCCTGGAAGTGCTGACATCCTGCTGTTAACACAGATGGATTCCATCCAGTCCAGCAGCTTTGACAGCTCTGCACTGGCAGCACTTGATTACACACTCTGCAGGACAAACTGAGCTAGTGGGAGACCCCACATCACCCCAGTGGGCCCTGACTCAGCTTCACTTGGTACCCACAGCTGCTCCACAGTGACATTGGGAGGAAAAGCCATGAGCCAAACTCAGCATTTCCTCTTTTATCATTGCTCAGTGACCAGGCTGCATGCTCTGACGCCAGGCTGTGCAGGTAGCCTAGGAAACACCTGCATGAGACACCCAGATCTTATTCCTCAGCACCATCCCAAAGGCATCCTGCTGTAACTCCATGCTCAAACCCACCAAACCCCTCCTGAGGAACGGGGGACAAGAGCCCAATGCAGGCTGCCCACTTAAAAAAGCTGTCAAGGCACTGAGGCCTTGGCCACTTCTTCCTGGGGAGCTGGCCTTGTCTCCCCTTCCAAGCAGAGAGCACATGTAAGGGAAAAATCCCAACACACACGCAAGGTGCATCAGCAATTACTAGAGTCAAGAGCATCCCTTGAAGTCCTAAAGCAAAAAAGCAAGTATCATGGAACTACTCAGGGTAAGAAAAGAACATGAGTGCAAAGAAATATTTTTCACACCTAGAGGGGAAATTTTAACTCAGGGGTCAACATGACTCCCATTCACCCCTCGCATACCAAGAGCTTCTGGAACTTTTCCTGGCTCTGCTCAATGCAGCAAGAGAGGCATATGGCAATGCTCCTCTGCAGGACACAGCAGAAAAGGAGCTTTTAATAGAATCTGGGCACTGACTTTTGACTCACTGCTGCAGCTCTAACGCCTGATGCGGAGGCAGCGCACTCCGCTCCATCTCCAGGCACGCCAGCCCAGCACTGGCACATCTGAGCTCTGTGGAACAGCCGTGACACCACATGGCACTGCCAGGTCCTGGCCACACAGGACACTCCCTGGAGAAGGAGCATTTTTCAAACTACTCTTCCTTGGCTGAGCTTTCTCTAGTAACTGCTGTTAGGATACAGCATTATTCCTGCATCACCCCAGGGCCCCGAAAGAAGCCCAGGGGAGCACACTCTCAGATCCATCACACCTGAGCCAGACACTTGACAGAAACAAACAGCTACAATGAGCCCGCAATGGTGGTTTCAACTCTTGAGGTCAGCTCTACCTGCAGACCCCAAATTATCCTTTAAATCCCACTACTAACCACTGAACTACCACACTGAATGCGAGTTTATCCTATATCAAGCAGGTTGCTCCACCAGCACAAGCTGCCAATTCAGAGCACACTTCGGGAAAGTGTCCCAACAGCAAGACGTCCAATCCAAACACTAAGAACAGCTTTTACTATTTCATCCACTGGTTAAGACATACAATTTAAGCACCTGCCCAGGACCTTGGAGCACACAGTTCTTCCCTGCATACTGTAATTTACAGCCATTTGATATGTAGACCTTCCTAGTAGCTTTGTCCATACCCATTCTGTAAGAGATGAATGTAAAGATGAGCCCCAAGGATTGCTGGTGCTGGCAGCTTAGGGAAAGAAGGGCTCTTGGAAAATAACCACTATGCTGATGATAGATGACAGTTTATTGCCTTGGATAGCACCCTAAGACCAACAGGATCATTTAGGTTAGAAAACATCTTCAATATAGAATTCAACCTTTGACCAATCACCACTTTGCCAGCTAGATCAGAGCATCAAGTGCCACATCCAGACATTTCACATGGAGCATCCACTGAGTTTATACCTGATGGACACAGCTCATCAGAACCTCAGCCACCTCCACACTGACCTTTGAACAAAATGCTTCAGCTCAGCTCTGTGGGAGGCCACCCAGCAAGCAGCATATGAGATCAGTGCTGACAGTCTTCACTCCCTGGCGCATCAGTATAGTCAAATTATTCAGAAACTGAGTCTTGCCCAGAGCAAAAATCTCTCTAACCCAGCAGCTGCCCAGATCCTTCCACTCAAGTTCTTTCTCCACACTCAGAACATCAGTGGGATCTCCCCAATGGCTGAGAACAACATTTGCCACACGGCCACACCCCTCGGAGTCTGGATACACATGGAGAGTGGGCCAAGGAGCTCCTGTTGCAGGAGCAGTGTAGAGGCCTGGTCCTTGAGCTGCCAGCCATGTCTGGCACCCATGGACTCTGTGCAGGCAGCTTGACACTGCACTGGCCGCAGCCCCAGGGCCAGGGGAGCATACACCTCCTGGAAGCTATGCTCTGCAGATGTGTTCCAGCCTTTAGAAACTCACTGCAGGGCTGGAAAAAGCCTACTTTGAAGAGTCCAGGACTTGTCTGAGCAAGGCCTTCAGAGGGTCACCCTGGCAGGTGGCACCCCCAGCAAGGTTAGGCAGAGGAGCACTGCCATCTCCAGAAGTTTATCTGCTCAGAGATTACTTGGCACAAGAAGGATGGCAAGCTGTTAAGACCTCCCGCTGCATCCACCCACTACTACATAGGCTGGAAATCCACCTTTCTGCCTGGATCTCCCCACAGAGATCAACAGGAATGCTCTTCACTGGGAGAAATAAGGCAGAAGAGACAGGTTTTGGTGACACCTGCCATGCCCAGCAGCTGCAGCACCATATACACATTTGGAGCAGGGCAGCATAGGAGAGAAGCAGTGTGACTGAGGCCCTGGAGACTGAATACAGTGCACTTTCTTTTGTCATGCATCAAATAAGCTTGTAAAGTTAAAAAAAAAAAAAGCTAATGTCCTAAACAATAGCCTGCTGCAATTCCAGAAAAACAGCTCGTCTGCAGTTTTTACCACCCAGCCAAGCTCTGCCCTGGTGGGGTGGGAGCAAGCTGAATGTTTTAGTCAGCCAAAAAGCAGCACCTCCTACAGACACTGAGAAACTCCGTGGCAAGAGAAACATTTGCATGTCTGAAAAGCAAATGGGCACCTCAACCACCTCCTACAGCTGTAGTTCAGCAGTGACACAGCCAGACAAGCTGCCAGGGTGAGCAGCTTGCCCTCCTCACACACCAGCACCAAACAGCTCAAAGCTCATGGCATGGAAGGGGTGACCAACATTCCAGTCTAATCTTGAATTTCAGGACTTCTCACCTGCAGCTGCGGGACCTGGAGCTGCCTGCAAGGAGCCTGCACAGCCACAGCACAGAAACATTGACTGAAACATGGCCAGCAGCTGCAGTGGCAGATGTGGGGCTGGAGCACACAGGACAGGGACAGGCTTTGCTTGACACAAGGCAGGCAGACACCATATTCTCCCTGTTTACCAAATTCTTACAGAGGCACAAAAGACCCAAGGAAAAGCTGCAGCTGGAGTAGTGGCACAAAAACTTCCTCTTAAGTGGAGCAGCCATGGGACAAGGCCCAGAGGTAGAGGGAACTGTGTCCTAGCCCTAGAGCTCACCTGAGCAGCACACTGAATACATCCAGAGGATCTGCCCAGCCCAAACCCTCCAAATTTCATTATGTTTCCATTACTCCACTGAAAAAAGTCAGTGCTGCTATTTGAGAAGCCATGCTAAGTCCAAGGCACCTCTCCAAACTGTATCACCACAGAAATCCCAATAATTTTGAGTCAACTACCAGCTCCGGAGAAAAGCAGCTCCCAGAACTGCAGCTGTAATCAAACCAGCAGCAATCACCATCTAAGTAGGACCTACAGCACAGCCCATTTTTTTTTTTTCTGAACTACAAAAGAGGAACCTCTGCCCTCACAGATTCTTCATTTGGGGCAAAGAAAAACTGAAGATATTCCAGCAGCTATTTCTGGTTTGCTAAGAAGGGGACAGGGGAATAAAAAAAGGCAGCATGATCCCACAGCTGAACCGCAGAATTAGAGTCAGGACACCTGAGGTCTATTCTTGGTTCTGGCACCAACATGGTAAGTCACTTGCCCTGAAAAATGGAAACAGCAGCATAACTGGGAATAAGCAGAAGATTATTGCATTAACATCTGAGAGCACTGCTCCTCCACTGGCACTGAGAGCAGGACCCAACTGAAAACAAGGCTCACAGCTTCCCAAGGCAGGAATTTACTCCTGTGTGTTTCTAGGAAGGGAAAACAGCTGCCCAAGGTAAATACAAAAATCAGAAAAGACAGCTAAAATGCAATTCAGGATTACAAGTGCCCAGGTAATTGCATTCACTAAGCAGGCTGCCACAACCACAGTTGTCTTTAAAAAGATCAGAACACTGAAATACAGCAGGTTTTAACACATATCAGTCCCAGAGAGATTTAAAAGCCAACATATTCAGGTCAAATTCTGCACAACAAGCTTTAGCTTCGCAAGCCTCAAGAACAAACACTTCTATATTTAAGTACCGAACTCCTCTCAATTATCTGCCGCAACATCTAGGGTGCAAACTGTGCTGTGTGTGTTACCTGACATGATAACAAGGGTGAGTGACTCATCCTCAGCTGCATCACAGTTTGGGGGTGTCAAGGCCAGGATACACCTTTAGAAGGTAGACTCTCTGGAAGGGGACAGGGTGTTAGCCAGACCCCTCTGCATGCTGCAGTGAAGGAAAAACAACTGAAAAACAATACTTTAGTCCCAAACTCAATTTTCTTTTGGAAATGGCACACAAGCCTCGCTGAGACCTTCAGCTGCCAGACTGGCACTCCCAGATCCCACCAGCAATGCAGGCTCCCAGTTACCTTCCAGAGGTCTGTACTCCTTGGCATCACAGCTTGGGAATTTGCCTCACCTTTCCCTCCACACTCCTGGGGAGAAAACCAGGCAGAGGCGCAAGGAGAGAGCCCGCATGCCCCCATGGCCATCTCAAATGCGTGGCACCAGCTGCTGTGCCCGAGAGCAGCCTCTGCGCTGGCAGCAGCACAGACAGCACCTGTGATTCAGCTGTTTTGCCATCACCTAAGGGACCAGGCACAGGGCAGGTGAGCTTGCAGATGTGGATAGAAGGTACAAGCCTGGCTGGAGATGCCTTGCCCAGTGCCCCAGCCCTACAGCAGCACCACTCAGCCCCTGTGCAGTGACAGCTCGAGGACCACAGCATCCTTTGGAAGGGGATCATTTCTGAGCCAGCTCAGGGGAGGTACCCACTTTAAAGGGTATTTTTGCAGGAACAACAAGGCAGAATTAGTTTCTGGAGCCCCCTTGGGCTACGTTATTTCTGCCACCCTTCAGCAGCTTTCCTACCCTGCTCTGAGCAAGAGCTGGACTAAAAAACCTCAACCTTCCAAGTAGAGTTACCCTAAAAACCCCAGCCTGCCAAGAGCACTGCAGAGGGCCCACAAGCCTCTGCTACAGGCACACTGGGAGAGCAGGTCCAAAAGCTGCTCCCTACCCAACTCTATGTGGAAGCACTCATGCCAGCATGTGCTGCGAAGTTTGCAGTAAAGGCACTGATTCAGCAACACATTCAAGACCTCTTCTAGAAAGCTCCCATGCTCCTGAAGGAGCTACAGCACAGCTTTTTGGGTCAGTTCTGCCCAGCAAGGAACCCTCACACCCACTGCTTAGACATGTAGCACTGCAAAGGCTGGAGGAAAACCTTATCTCTGATATGACTGGTGCAGTTTTGGGGATGAATCCTACTCCACGCCAGGACTTGCACACACTAAACCACTCTCCCTGCTGCTACCTCCATATCAACCACAGGAAAGACTAAGCCATGAACTGCTTGGGGCAGTTCAGACCTACTGAACAGCAGCTCCAATGCTCTCTCCTTGGAAGGGAACATGCCTTTTAAGGCTCAGTTCCAGAGTGAGCCCAGAAAACATTCTCTAAATCACCACTGAACAGTGCCACAGGGGCTCCAGAGGCCACAATCAAACACGCCTCCCTTACAGAAGCCAAGGGGACGGTTTTGGGTGGTACGTGCCTGCTCCCTCAAGCTGCCTCCAGCATAGGACTGGAGCTGCCCTGACCCATTTCAGTTCTGGCTGGATACAAGCAGAGATGCTGGTTGGGTTCCTGTTCCAGTTACTCCTCTATTTGCATCTTCTGTTTTACAGCATCAGCGCAGATAAAAATAAAACTGTTTTACGAGAAGCTGCTCAAATGGAAGCTTTAAGAGTTGGATTAAGAGCAACTTCCTTTAGAAACCAATTGCAAGCTCAGGTTTGATACTTCTTTTACTTATTTGATACATATTTTATTCTGTTAAGGACCAAATACCACTGCCACATGAGCAGTGTGCAGCTTTTAAGTGCTTCCCACTCCCCAGCAAGGGTGGCTAGAGCCCAGCACTGAGGAATCAGCCTACTGAGCATGAGCAGCTCTTATGGAAACACATTCATGGAACAAGAGCCCATTAAGTATCCACATCAAGTAAGTCCTTAGGAAAGTGCTACAAGCACTAGGATGGCATGGGACAAGCTTTTAGTAAGGCTGTCTCAGGTACTGCTGGAATACCAGCACCAAGCAGGAGACCCAGAGAGAAACCAGCTTGCAGATTTGTGCCCTCACACTGTTATCATCCACAACCTTCACACAGGACCACAACCACTGTGCTTCCATTACTACACTCTGAACATCAGCAAGTTGCTCCCAAAGAACCAGGCTGCTGGGGAAGCCTGTCCTCCTTTTCAGGGAACAAAGGACACCAAGAACATGTAATTCAGGACCACCACCAAAACTCTGGATACCTATTTTCCTGAACCAGGCACAGGTCCAAGGTCAGCAGGAGTTGCCCTTCCCACCTCATCCCAGCAGCACAAAGGAACATCTCACTGAGTTTTCCAGGCATACTTGGGCTTAGATGGAAGTAAGGCTCACTCAGGTGAAGTGCTCTCCCCCCACACCCAAAACATCCCTTTCATTACAGAGCAGGAAAAATCATCCTTGGATATTTTGATGCCAACCTAGTGTTGGCCAGACACTGAGCTCTCCATTAGGATGCACCTCTGAAGTCTTCCTCTAGCAGAAGGAGAAGGATTTACACACAGTCAAGCCAGAATACATAGGAGCTGAGGACACACCTAGGTCATCTGAAGCCCCTGTCCAAAAGACAGCAGGAGAAACAGCAGGGAGAGACCAGGACATGGACAAAGGAGAGCTCTATGGAGCTCAGCATGGGCCAGCCAAGCACCAAATTAAACAGATGGAGAACTGGGGACCCAAATTCTCTGCCTCAAGCTCTGCATCCAACCACTCAAGCCAGCAACTTGAGGAAAGCCAGCGACTGCCATGCTGTATTTAGAAACAGCCACCCCAAGCTGAGCAGCAGCTCTCCCCTGAGGGGCTCAGGTGCCCTCCACCACACACAGCATTTGAGGACAGTCTGAAAACAGCCTGACCTTGGGGAGCAGCTTATGAATCCCTCCCGCTGTTATCAAGAAGAAAGGCAAGGAGTCCATGACAACAACCGTTCTCCCTGTGCAACAGGTCTTTTCTTTCATCTTTCAGATGGGGTTTTGCCTTGAAGACTTCAGAGAGATTCGTGCTCTGAGGCCTCACCATCTGCCACGCAACGCACAACAGACTGCCCACAGCTCCAGCCTGGCAGATTTTAAGCAACTGCAGATAAGCAAGCTTATTGCAAAAATGAGCTGCTGTGCTCTGGGAAGCAGAAGAGCCAAGGGGTGGGAAGATTCAGCAGCATTTTCCTACCATGGGCCATTTCCCCAGAACCAGAGCGACAGGAGCTGCAACCTTGCAGACTGGAGAATGAGACAGCAGCAGCCACCCCGCAGAGGGCACAGATGAGGCTGGAGCTGCAGTCTCAAGAGCAAATCCAAGGAAAAGCTCAAATCTGTTGCTGCACCAGCAGCTTTAGGGTCACACAACAAGAATAGAGGCAAATACAGCATGGTGCTCCATCAGATGCCATCAGGAAGAGCTCACCTGCTGGGCTCACCTAGAGAGCCCAACATCCTCTCCAGAGGACCTGATCCTGCAAAAAACACTCCCAGGTTAGCACTGCAGACTTAGTGTTAACAGACTGGTTTTAGGATGATTTCCCTGTGGGCAAGTCTGCTGTCCCACATAGGGACAGCTCCTAATGTAGGGCAGGACAGACCAGCCAGACCAAGCAGCTGGCACACAGGCTGAAAGCCAGGCAGGGAGATCCAAAATCTGCACACAGAACTGCTGTGCACTGCTGCTCTCCAGGCAAAAACTGGATCGAGACCCCATTTGCTTGCACCCCTTGAGAAACAGGGCAGTGAAGGTAAAGGATACCAGCAAGGGCAGTCCCACCTCGCTGCCTCTTAACCCCTCCTTGTCTCTGAACACCAAGATCTCCACACACCTGTCTGCCTACTGTGAGGCTAAAGACAGGGAAACACTGCCTCAAGAAACACAGAATGGCAGGACTGCAAGTGTTAAAAACCAGTTTCCTGCACAAATCCCTCCCCAGGTCACAGAGCAGGCTGCTGGGACTTGCTGAAGTATTTCCAGCCTGACGGATCTAGTGGCAGCAGAGGGTTTGAGACACTTTGCCGGCTGTGAGACAGCAGTTCAATCCTACAGCCAGGAAGTGTCAGCAGCTCGAGCCTGCAGCAGCCACTGCCTCCAGAGAGCCTCTCCAAGCACCAGCAGTGCCTCTGGCATGCTCCCCAGAGCTCAGCACACGCCCTCTGTGCATTAAAGGCCGGGTGCAGAAGGAAAACTCCTCACAAATAATTCTGTCTGGGTGCAAGGGGCTCAGTGGCCCTTTGGGAAGGGGGGATGTAGGCAGGTATGGGGCACAAAAACCAGCCCCACTGTTCTTCAACTTCCAATCAGCAGACATTTGCTCCTGCTGCACCAAGCCATGTGGTGACAACACCCTGGGAGCACAAGGTGACACCAAAAGGCTTTGCAGCCAAAGGTCCTCCCCAAGCTGAGGAAGCTCCGTGCTGGCAGAGACTAGGCAGAGAACAGGTCCAGCTCATCGCTACTCAAGCACAGCACTGCAGGGGACCACATCAGCAATATTTTTAGCCTGATTGTTAGCTATTTTGTTGCATTTCTACCCTTCCAGCCACCTCTCTGGGTCCGCACAGCTGAGTCACTGCTGGAACCTTCCAAACGCTTGGGTGCCAGCGGCACAACAGTTTGCTTGGCAGTGCCAGCCCTCCCCCGTGTCCAGCCACAGCCCAGCACTGCCGCAGCCTCACCTGCCTGCAGGAGACCCCGATGGAGACCCCAGCCCTATGGGCTGGGCCAGCTGCAGCCTCCTAGGCCTCAGCAGCACTCACAAACAGCAACAGCCTCTCCATATCCTCCCTCTTTCCATCACAGCATGGACAGGCCACCTGGAAGCACCAGCACCTGCCAGCTCCTTAGACCCACACAGCTTTCAGACACAGGACACTTCTCTGCCACCCAGAATATTCCACAACCTTTCACAAAACACTCCTGAGCTACAAGCCCTCTGCTCCCAAGGAGCTCCACTGCCACTCCTCCAGGGCCCTGAGGAAGGGCTAAGGCCCCACAGAGGTGGGAGGTGTGCATGGCTGAAGCAACACAAAGCTGTGCACAGGATCAGCCTTTCACCTCCCCGGCCAGCACATACCATCCCCACAGCTCTCAGAGCAGAAGAGTAAGAGCAGTGCAGACCACGAAGCACTCCTGGCCCAGCTGCTGCTCACCTGCAAAGGGAGTGTGGCAGTGAGAAGGAGAACACGGTCTCAGGATCACAACAGCCCCAGCCACCAGGCACTGGACCCTCTGCACAGCCACTGAAGGCCAGAGGCCGCTCTGTAATAGCAGTACAGCTGCACTTGGGCAGGTCTCACATCCCAGCCACCCCCTCTTTGGGTACTAATGGGAATACCAGGAGTCAGAAGTAAAGAAATAGGCCTCTTCAGACAGCACTGGGTGCCATCTTCCACCAGCTGTTACCACACTTGCCACAACCACCCAGTGGGCACAGATCACCAGAGCCCAGGGCTATGCCTGAGCTAAGATTGTTTCCACAGCTCTACCCAGGCCTCTGCGGCAGGCAGGAGCTCCAGCACAAAGCACTGCAGTCAATGGGGGCACCTGACACCAGATACACCCTCTGTGAGCCAGGAAGTCAACAGAGCACCTTCAAATCCTCTCCAACTCAATCCCTCTCCTGAAACCAGCAGCCCTTCCATCCCCTTAGCAGAAAACTCCCACCACCAGCACGGCCATGCCAGCCCCACCACCCAACCTCCGAGGCGCAGAGCCTGCCCCAGGCTCATGCCAGCACTGCTCGCCTGCCTGCCGGAGCACTGCAGAGACATCCACGCCTCTGCCAAGGCAGGCTGGCAGGAAGCTGGCCAAGAGAGCTCTGGAGATGGCTACAGAGGAGCAGGTGGAGCTGGGACATCCGCACCGAGCGTCTGCCTCCATGTGTGACAGCCTCATTCTGCAGCGCGTTGTGCGCCGAGCCCAGCGCCAGGGCTATGAGCAGCAGGGTCACTCCAGGGGATGTCACCTGCTCCAAGTGTGCTCTTCATCCATTAAAGATCCTGTGACACAGGGAACTGCAGGGCTCCAGTCTGCCAACAACCGGAAGAGGCTCAGAGCAGAGCTCTGAGGCACCTGGCTGGCCCACTGCACACTAACAACTTGTTTCTCCTTCCTCCTTCGAGGTCTCAGCTGGCAATGAAAGTACAGGCAGGAGTGTGTTCTATTCCCTGGGTCATTAGGGGAAGCCCACAGGACCATGTGGAGGTTTGCTCACTGGAGCAGAGCAGAGCTTAATAAAGCTACCACAGCTGGGCTGCAGGCAGACCTCAAGTGTCCATGCCAGGCCCCACATGCCAAGTCTTCTGCAAATTAAATGCAGAAACTCAAATGAGCTGTGCAGATCGAGCTGTTCAAACTCTGCTACCCTGCTAGTACTTTTTTTTGCTGTTTTACAACTCATGCAGCAACTCGGGGCTGTGTCCAGAAGCTCTTCCTACGCTCAGGACAGCATCCCCTTGCCCCTCTAAACATCTCCACAGGCAAACCCCACTGCACAGCTCCCCCACACAAGAAGCTATCTATACTTCTGTCAGCACCAACTCCACGCCTGGGGCCTCTGTGTCACCCAAGTCTGTGCAGCGATGCACTCCCCTTTTAACAAAGCAGCAGCATGCTGCTATAAAGGGATGAGTTTCTGTAGCAACCAAGCTGCACTTGTACAAACTCTGCCAAAGCACTAGATCTTTCCACAGGCTGATACTTGAATGAACACACCATTTGTGAAAACGGTTTTTACATGCCTCAAAAGGTAGCAAGCGAACTCTCCCTTGTTTTACCCCTCTACTCCAACACCAGGCTGAGAGGATGCATTAAGTTTGTGCACGCAGCACTCCTTTCTCCTGGGATTTTACAGGGAAGGCCGGTGTCTCAAATAGTTAACTGGACCCACATCACTCCGGGGGGAGCACCCAGCATCCCTGGAATCCCCCAGCTGATTCCAGCTGCAAAAGCAGACTGGAGAGGATCAAGGGGGAAGGGCACACCAGCCAGCAGCGCGTGGCTGCAAGCCCACACCCTGCCCATCACGTAGGTTTGCGCTGGTCCATTCCACTTCATCTCCCGCAGCCCACTGCCAGGCACAGCCCGCTATTTCTAGTTGAGTGTGGGAGTGGAGAAGGATCCCTCCAAGTCTCCCACCCAGCCCCAACCCAGCTGAAGTTGTTGGGTGCTGGCTGTACCACACCCCACAACAGAGTTGGGCGAGTGAGGCTGACGGGACTTTGGCAAGTGGGCACTGGGGGGGGGCGACTCTCTGCAAGCACATCCCCCCCTCCCCACCTGCAGAGCTGCCCGCCACCAGGGATTTCCTCAGGCTGCTGGAGCGAAGTTCAGCCTCACTCCTACCCAGAGTGTTCAGCCTCCTGACACCACACCCCCCACCCACTCCCTCCAAACACAGCAAGAGGATTTCTCCTCTCCCGGTGAGGTTATTCCTCCAGCAGCGTTACAGCTCTGAGCAAAACAACGCTGGGCACTTCTCATCTGCAGTGAGCTGACAGCAGAGCAGAGGGGGCTGTGGCACAGGCAGCCACAGCCTCCCCAACTCAGTTGTCACATTACACAAGCACCACAGCTCGAGAAGCCCCCATTAGCCGCCACCAGCACCCTGTTACACAAACACATTGCTCCATGTTAGCTTGAAACCAACCAAAAACACACACAGAATCCAACAACTGTTGCTGCATGTGTCAGCAGACTCACCGGACTGTGTGCTGGTTTGTGCTGCAGTGTCAGAGTCCTGGGTGCTCCAGGGTCTGTCCCACCCTGTCAGGTTGAGAGACTGCAGGCCAAGGCACAGATCGTTGGTGTCTGGGAGGCCACGGGAAGACTCTTGCGTGGACGTAGGGAAGAGCATCCTGCTTGCCACTGCTTCTTCAGAGTCCTGGATGTCTGCTCAGATGGAGAACAAACAGAAGCTTGAGAGTTCAGGGCTGCTTTTTTCTTTTTAAAGCAGGAGTTTTCCAAAGCATTAAGCCCCAAGCCAGGTCTCGTGTCGCTCTGAAGCCACAGCTCCTGCAACCAGCAGTTGCACCCCAAAAGGGAGGGCTACCATATGTCCAGAATCCAGCCCCCCACCCCCCTCTCGGCCCCTCCACCTTCCTATCCCGTCTGCATTACTGACTGGGTCAGCATGTGACCAGGCTGCTGATGCTTACTGTGCTGACAGTGACGTCACTCTGCCATGCAAGAGAACTGCATCAGCTCTTACAAAATAAAGGTAAGAAGAAAGGATAAGATTTCCCCTGACAGACTAGACAGTAGCAGGAGGGAAGAGGAGCAGTTCCAGTAAATCAGGGGAGGCAGGCAGCACAAAGCAGGGCTCGTCGGCACAGCAGACACCAGGCTGGAGGCAGCAATCCCCCCAGCAACGACGAGAGCAGCAGCGACAGAGCACAGTTAGTTTTAGTGCTACCCAGCTCTCCTGTCCCCGCCTCCCTCCACCCACAAAACCCAAAAACACTTTAGTCCTGGCCAGCTTCCAGCTGCTGGCTCCGATTCAGAGCCGATGCAAAGCTTCGCAATTCTGCTGGCATAATCTGTTTGGTTGAGCCCGGCCACTGTGCCTCACTGACTCGGCATTGTTTACCCCTGAGTAACAAGGATAACCTTCAACCCCCACTGCCCGGAGAGCAGCCCATTATCCCTGGTCCAGCCCAGGCAGGAACATCCCACTCGTACAGGAGGAAGAGGACCAAGCAGACCCATTTCACACCAGGAATTTTTCATGGCCTGTTTAACTTTCACCTACCTGGTCCCCCCTTTCCCAGCCCTCCCCTCCCCTGCAGGTTGTTCACAAGCCTACAGTACTGGAGATGCGTATTCTCGCCTTGGTTTAAGCCCGTGCCAACAGCCTAAGGAAACACAGCAGGTTCATAGTCTGAGAATTCCAGTTTAACGCAGGGATCTGGGGGCTGGTGAAACCACAAGATGCTCAGCTGTGCTACCCGAAATCTGAGTCAGAGGGCATTTATAAGCCAACTCCCAAGCAGCAGCAGCTGTCTCCTCCTCCTCCCCCTGCCCCCACAGCCTCCCACTGTGCCATCAGATGTACACCTCGCTCCACACACTGCTCCCGGCTCTTCCGCAGGCGCTGCAGTCGCTCCAGTCTGTCACATTATCCCTCACGTGCAGCCCCAGCCATCCCAGACAGCCCGACAGCGTTCCTGGCCTCCTTTTCCACATCCACATCCCATGCCACTCAGATGCCCATGAGCAAAGCCCAGGCAAAGGCTGGTGGCAGCTGGGTATCCTATGTGTGACACAGGCCACTGCTGCCGGAGGCAGGACCCTTGCCTTCACCCCATGCCAATTTGGGAGCACCAGAATTCCCAGACCCCAGTGAGGGGACTGAGGCACCACAGGCAGGATCAGAGCATTTAAAACCATGACCTGCTGGCAACATGTCACCTTCCCCCCTCCCAGCTGCAGCCTCCTCCACAGCACTCCACCAGGATAGCATCCACCAGGGTGTTTCCTACTCCTAGTAGTACTAGTACAAGCTGTAGTGCCAATTCAGTCACATTACTACCAAGCACCTGTAACAGCATCTATTCCTCTGACAGAGTCACACTGCATCTCCAGCATAGTATTTCACTGCATCAATTCTTCCCAGATAGTTTTTTGATTGCTTGTTTTGGGCATCTCTAACATAGGGAGGAGAGGATCAAGACAGTGCTCAGCCAACTCAGTTCCCACAGCAACCATAACTTGTCCATATGAATATGTAACATTCCTGCCTTTATGAAAACGCACAAGTGCTGTGCACAGATCCCTGGCAGCAGGAGACTCCCTTCCCTTTGGGGACCAGGGATCTTGCTAGGTCTCAAAAGAATAATTCCCACCAAGCTTCATCTTCTGGGAAGCACAGACACAGTAGTGACACAGAGCAAAACCTGAATCACAACAGCTTGGATGAAACCCACAACTGAATAAACAAGGAAAACAGGGAAAAAATTTAACTGTAACAGGAAGCACTCACTCCGCAGTATCCAGCCACGCTTTCCCTAACTATCTGCATTTTTCAGGAAACAAACTGTTTTGTTTAATCAAACCAAATCAGATTAAAGTAAAATATCCATGATTCCCTCTGATGACTTCAATCCACATTAAAAGCAAACTCCCTGCAATCCAGTTACAGCTCTAACTGTGGAAGCACAGAGCAGAATCCACTCAGATAACCAGCAGTTTTTAATTAGACCTTTTCCCATCGGAAGCCAACAACCAGCCCAAACTGCTTCCCCTTTAATACTCCCAGCCAGGCTGAAAGACAGATACAAGCCATCCGGGCAAAACAAAGATTTCTGGACTAGTTATTTTTCAAAGTCAGGAGTCTGGAGATTTGTTACAAAGCAATCAATTGTTGTAGGCAGAAAAAACTAATCAGGTACTAGACCAGGAAGAATTAAACTTCCGGCAAAAATTCAGTTTAAGAGTCATAGCCTCAAGTTATGAATAACTAAATACCTACCAAATACTAAATAACTTCACTTTCCAACCTGACACAGCCCAACCCAAATGCTTTACTGCAGATTTTTCCAAGCACCAACCACCAACACAAGCCCTTCCAACCTGGATTTTTCCCTGGAGTTGCCACTGGAAGCCAACCATCCTGGCAGAGGGAGCAGCGCTGCGCTGGGCTTGTGCCCGAGCGTCTGGGAGAGACTGAGCTCCTGCCTCCCAAGCCTGTTGGGTTTGATTTCAACAGCATTATGAGAACAAAGTCCTTAACAAAACACTCCCTCACTGGCCTTGGAGCAATTGTCTCTCCTGGGTGACTCCCTCCTGCCTGTCCAGGAGATCCCTGTAGCCAGGCCACAGCACAGGCCAGACAGCTTTCCACATCACTGCCCACACGGAAAGTTGCATTTTCCAGACTTTAACTGAAAGCCCTGGATTTAAGACGTTCCAAAGGCTCTTGAAGATGAGGATCTCCAGAGCTCAGCTCTCATCTGCAGGCAAGGACAGCTCCCACAGTCCCAGTCCCCACCCCAGCTCACCCTCACCACTCACACCACTTTAAACAGGAAGCTGGGTTGGGGAATTCATCTAGTTAAAACCAAGCCACAGGGAGTTAGTTTTAAGCCTGGTTCTCTCCCCTGATCTGGTATGCAGCATGGCTGCACCAGCCAGGCACTTCAAACAAGAAAGTATGTAGGAAATTACAGCCTAAGCCTGCGTGGGAAGGATCCACGGAGCCTGGTAGCAAAAGCTACGATCCACAGGCAGGTCATGGGTTAAGGGAGCAGGAGGAGCAGGGAGCATAACTCAGTTCCCAGCCCATAGCAGCAGCATCTCTGTGCCATCAATCTGAAAAGGTGGCACTTCAACCTAGCTCAAAGGTGTTCAGATATTTGAGCCTTCCAGATCTGTGAAGGCCAGCTAACAACCCAACAAACAGGGTTTTTCTTCCTCTGGGTTTTCTCAGAATCGTTAAGCAAACATGAACCAAGTCAGATCCCATTCCTACCACCTCCACAGCCAGGACAGCTCTCCCTTTGCTCTCACATCCTGGTTTCCATCAGAGCCTGAATACAGATGAAATCCCTCCTTGAATTGCCCCCAAGTGTTAAGGGCAGCAGAATGATAAGCCCAGCTCAGCTGTAAGCTCTCTTCTCTGACAAAAACGAGATTCACCCCATGGACTAGAGCTCTGACCAAGGCTGTACTTCCAAACTAAATCTGTAGAAGCCAGAGGGAGGGGGAGAAGCCTTCAGATGACAAACAGGAAGGCAGCAGCCAGTAGCAGCATTGCTTTGCCTTTCACAATTCTCTGCGCCTCCAACTGTAAAGGCTGGGAACTGCATTCCTGAAAATCAAGCCTCTCAAGTGCCTTCTGTACACAAGATAAATATCCAAGTGAAAGCTTTCAGATGAGCCAATTGTATTCCCGAAGTGCAGTGGAGATTATCAGGGACTCAGAAAAGCACTTGTTCAACATAAACCTACTAGTTACGAGAAGTTTTTCTGAAACACAACTAAGCATCTCCCCTGGAATCTGATAAGTTCCTGAAGCGGAGACACTTGCTGTGGCATGACCTGCTTCACAGCCAGATGGAGTCTGCCTTATTCCATAACCACAAACACTCGAGCAGCTGGCAAACAGCTACTTCAGAAACCAAGGAAGAGTCACTGCAACAGTCTTGCTGCTCTACCTCCCTCTTCCAAGAGTAACAGAGACTGTCACAGAATTACAGCACCAAAAACCCGAGTGACAGAGCTCAGTGCAAATCATACGGATCTTCAGGAACACCAATCTGTGACCACGGCAGAACACAACAGCTCTAGGCCAAGTCTGCTCTGCAGAACACTGACCTGCTTCCATCTGCATATCTGATACAAAACCCAGTTACTAGAGCCACTTTCCACTAGAGAGAAGCATCATGCTTGTGTAGGCAAAGACCTGGCAATGTGACACTTCAAATCCAAAGGCCAACAAGACCAAGGGAAGTAAGTGTGCTCTTTTTCTGGGGCACAGGTGTGGAATTTCCCTATTCTGGATGTGTATGAGACATCCAGGATTTCTCTGGGGCAGGCAGAATGGTTCTCCCAGCTTCAGGTGAGTTCCTGTTCAGAGTCTCACTGTGCCTCAGTACCTCCAGGTAAGCAGAGCTACCTTTTGGGTCTCTGCATCCTAGAGCATTTTGTTCTCTGATTCAAGACCACGCATATCAGGTCAGCTGCATCCAGCGCTGTCTAGAATGTTTCCTTGGGGCTGCAAGGCACCAAAGAGCAGAGGAATTTACATTACAGTATCAGAGACACTTTTTGGACGGCTAAACAAGTGATAGGTCATTAACTGACTGCAGTTAAGAGCAAACAGGAAGCCGATTTAGTCATCAGCTAGTCTGGGTTTGCATTTGTCCTTCAGTTTTCCTTAAATAAAGCAGCCACAGAGTCATTAAAGCCTGATGGGCCACAACTAACAGCCTTTAAACACTCAACTTGGCACCTGCAGCCTCTCCCATCCGAAGGAAGCCATTTAAGCATCTCCCATTTCTTCCCACAACGCACAACGGACTGTCAAGTTAGAGCAAAATAATGCCTGTTTTGTTGCTGTTAAATGAGCAGAGCTTAATGAAAGAGAGATCAGTGTTGCTGGGACATTTGGGGTACCTACACGTCTTTAAAGTTCCTTTTAAACGAAGCACTGCCTTCATCTGACACCAGCAACAGGCATGCAAAAGCTGCAGTGGGAGCTTTACTCCCAGTTCTACTAAACCTGGAAGTTGCACCTACAGTTTCAAAAGCTGGTGTATGTAGCAGCACCTTCCACCCAGCAAGGCCCAGCTATAAAGCCTGGCAAACAAACCACCAGGCAGTTAAGAAACTGGCCTTGCCCGCGTTCTTCTTCAGAGAGGTGAGAAACATATGCAACAGCTTTAAAATCACATTCCTCGTGCAGCAGCTCCTCAAGGACAGGCAGCTGCTCCAGCAGCTCTGTCAGGAGATGCTGACTCCTGCCTCTGTCAAGGTCACACTGTCTCTCCCACCTCCAGCACCACACAAAAAGCCACTAAAGGTTAAGGCCTGCACTGAGGAGGTTCTGCCTTTCTCCAGAGGACAGAGACAGCCGGACAGAGAGCAGTTGTGAAGCACCACAACCCTGTCCCAGAAGCCACCAGTCAGGTTCTACAATGACAGCTCTCCCCACAGTTTGGGAGAGCACCCTGAGCCCGGTGCTTGGAGAGCTCCTGGAGCACTACCCACAAGGCTGGCCAGCCCGGGCATTCCAACACAGCTGGCTCTGACTAGGCAACCAAGTTCACCAAGGATTATCTTCAGCTGCAAACTGATCTTTACAGAGATCCAACTTTAGGCGTGACAAGCTGAAGCTGCAGCAGCAGTCCCAGCTCTGCCCAGAAGGGGATAACAACGCGTGGATCCAGGACTGCTGAATCAGCCTGTCCTCTCACATTGCTCAGGCTGCTGCTGGACTGACCCCAGCAGGGCCTCGCTGTCAGCCCAGTAAAGTGTCTCCACACGTGCTTCCCCAATAGCATTAGTGAAAGGTCATGAACTTCTGCCATCTCTTCTCCACCACGTGTAATCCTCTTAGTGCTCAAAGGGGCTTCTTCAACACAAGTCCAAGCCAGGATAAATTTAGCTTGACCTGAAGATGACAACTGAAAAGCTTGAGGGACCATGAATAGATTAAAGTCCAAGCATTTACTGCTGGAATAAAGTCTCTTCCCCAAGCTCTGCCATTAGAAGAGTTTAAGTTGTAAAATGACAATCCTTTCACCTGTTATAGCTACAACATTCATGGTGAATCTCCAGATTCATTAAGCCTGCCCAAGCAAGGAGTTTCATGATAATCTAGTCTAACTACAGTTGTTCCTGCACAAAGTAAAAGCACCAGAGATTCAGGAATTCCTCAGAAGTGATTTGACTTGGAGCAATGACAGGACACCACATAAGATGAAGGGTCCCTGCTCCATTGGTCACCTACCCAGAAGTTCACTCAAGGGCAAGGCAAACAGCTTCAACAACCTGTTCCAGGCTTAACCACCTGCCCAGGCACCTGCACTGTAGTTAGAACTTCAGCAAACAGCTGCTCAGCCTTACAGCCATCAGGTGCTAATTTCTGCACAACCCAGGCCAGGGCCCAGGCGCCAAAGTAACTCCCCCATTTACAGATCATAGATGTCCCAGGAGTCACATCTCTGCTGACACTGCCAGCTTTTTCATGGAGAAGACTCTCATTAGCGACCTATCAAACATTAAGAGCAGCTCCTGCACTTTTCAGCTCCGAAGACAGGAAAAAGCTTGCAGAGCTGCCACACTCAGGCCCTCCTTACCTACCTAGAGGACCCAGCTCCAACATTAAGGAAACAAGGCTGGGACTGCAAGGAGACCAATAACTCTGAGCTGCTGACACGTCGGCACATGCTGACTCATCCACGAATTTACAGCTGATAACTGCCGGCCCAGGTTGTTCTCTTGTCAGCACCTTCACGTTTCCATTAGCCCAAGGCAGCCCTCCTCAACACGGCCCACTATCCTTCGGGAAGTAAGGAGTTCTTTCCTCACAAGATCATAAGCATTCGTGTCACTATACACGGGATTTGACAGAAGCTAAAACCTTCCTGTCTGGGTAACTATTGCTGAGCAAGGCCCCTACCCTGATCCCCAGCACTAGTGAGACTGGTCTTCAGCTGCCAGAGCAGGAAAAAAAGCTGCTTAGGGTGTCCCCAAAGCACAACATGGGTTTCCCGGCAGCAAAAATAGCATTTGCTAGAGGAAAGGGGCTCTTTTTTACACTCAAGTGCCAGGGTACTTGCCCTATGAGAGGTCTTCCACAGGACTTATCACCTGAAACAAGCAGTTTAACACCACTGAGAAACCCAAGAGTTTCCAGACAAAGCATCACCAGCAAGACCCTCTGGTCCAGACATCCCTAGGAAAAACCAGAGTAAATGACACAACAAGCAAAGATTTGCAAGCAACAGCTCAGTAAAAACTCCTACTTCAGGCCAGGCAAATATCCCCATCCCTCAGAAAAGAGTTTTCAAAGTCAAATACAGCACTGCAAGTTAAAATTGCTTTGCTAGCTCTTAAGCCCAGACACAAAACCAGAACTAACCCACATCTTCACAGGATCAGTCTGCTCTAGCAGGCAGAGACATTTCCCTTATAAACCAGGTTAACTTCGGCAAGCTGAAACTCAATCAGGAAATACCATAAACATATTCTAAGATTCTATGAAATATTCCCATTCCAAATGCAGTAGGAAGGGCTGTAGCTAAGATTTCAACAAGGAAGCCAGAAACAACTCTCTCATGAACCCACTGCAAGGAGATAAAGGAAAGTATTTAATTTATTTCTCTTCTATGCTTCCAGTGCATCCAGATCAGATACAGCACTGGCTACTACTGTGGCAGATGACCAAAAAAAAATAGCTAAACCATCTCAGTACAGCAGCAAATATCTAAAAATGCACCACTAACCTGAATTGGTTAATATTCACTACACCATTGCTCAGGAGTAGCCAGCATAGCCTTCAATGCCACTTTACCAGTCAGGTTTCAAGCAATGCAGGCCATGGATCTGGGCCTTGAAGCAAGCAATTCACTTCCTCTGGTATTTCTGCAGTGCCAGCATGGGATCACATGGCCAGATCGGCCCCTGGTCCACACTGCTAAGTCCTCAAATACCCAGGAGATTAAGCTGCACTGGAAGTCATCTGGTAGCAGTCATTTTGTTAACCCAGAACAAAGTTGCACTATACAGGCATCAAAGAGACCCACAAGGCACACAGATACTCATTTAGAGCTTTTTTTCCACACCCATTTGATTAAACCTCAGAATACCCATGAGGCCAAGGCAACCCTGTCTCCACATGACTGCAGAGAAACCTGTTCTGCCCAGGGTACCCCGCAAGGTCATCAGCTGGGGAGGTTCAGCCCCTTACTTCCCACTTCGTTTTGGGACCTATCCTGAGGGGTCAGTTTGTTCTCAATAATGGCTGAAGTGTTTATTGACCCTGTAATTCAGAGGCTGGAGAGGCAAGAGCAACCTCTTTCAAGTGCCCAAATCCTGGCACAGGCACTGCTGCTCAGAGGTGTGCTGGCAAAAGGAATATCAGGCACAGGTACATTTACTGGCAGACCTGGGCTGCTGCAAAGGGACAAAAGCATGTCCTTCACTTGGATAAAAATAAGACCAGAGCAAACACTCTGCTTTGGCACAGAACTTCTGTCTTGAGGCAGCAGAACATGCCCACTCCCCTCAGCCTGGAGGGAACAGAAGCCTGCAGCACTGATTTCATCATACCAAGCTTGCTTTGCAGGGAAGTCTGCACCCACCTGTGCTCTTACATGCATATTAACTGACCTGTGGCAAATATGGCTTTTCAAAATTCTTTTGCAATCTCAATGTATGCAGCAACTCAGCTTTGCTAACCTTGAGAGTAGATGAATCCTGCCTCCAGGAAAGGCAGACTAAAGGAGTCTGCCGGAGGTATTCCCACCAGGAGTTGGCAGGTCAGGCAGGGAGCACTCACACTCTGCCCACAGTGACCCACAGCACCACAGGGAGGCAAGCAAGCCTCCCAAGGCACCTCCCCACTGCCAAGGAATACACTGATTACTCATTTCAGGCACACAAGCAAAGACCCCTCGGTACCAAGCATGCCAACGCCCACACCACTGAGGATTACCACCACCACCATCTGTTCACCAGGCCCCACCAAGTGCCTCCCCTCTCCAGCAGCCCCCCTCCATCACCTGGCAGGGTGTCACATTTGCTTTTTGTGACAGGCGTGGTGCAGACTCCACTGAAATCCAGAGAGTTGTCCAACATGGCATTTATTCGGCGGAATATATCCGCATTGCTGCAAGTAGAAAGTGCAGGGGCATTCGGGCTATCCCAGCAGTCTTTTATGCTCCTCACAGGATCTTCTTTCTGGTAAAAAAGAACCAGTATGTGTGTCAAATAGGCAAGTACTCAGCTTTCAACACATTGTGGAAAGCCTGGACTGCCTCCAATACTCACATTAGCTTAGGTCTTAGCAACACTCAAACCCAATTCTTGGCATTAAAGAAGCAGTTAAGCAAACGGGTCAGCAATTTGTCAGCACAGCACACTGGAGCAGACTGCCCATCACACACAGGTATCAGACTGACAGCCACACCAAACCAGCTGGGTTGTGAATACAGCTTTCTGCTGTTTTTCTACAGCACACCATAACACCAGCAGAGATCTGATTAATGAGGGCACACATCTTCTACCCCAAAAGCAATCTCCTGACACCAAGGGACAAGTGGGATGCTCATGGTCCAGGCAGACACCACAAGAAAGCACAGCACCTCCTCTTATGCATGGCAGAGGAGCACAAGGCTCGCCTCGCTACCCATCTTGGAGCTCTGAACAGTGTCTTGGAATGATCCAAGTCAGCAGCAATCACCCCAGGTTTGCAGAAAAAACCCGAACCACCACTGCTTCCCAGCTAATCAAACAGCCCCAAATCCTGAGGAAGGACAGAAGATAAAATCCTGATCTTCCCTTCAGGCAGCAGCTCCTGAGCACAAAGGTAGTTATCCCAAACCATCTCTGCTTTAGCACAACCCTCCACGGGCACGGATCCACCAGCATCAAGGTTTTGCAACCATCCAAAAAACAGATTACCTCTTGCAAAGCTGCTGCCTGAGAAACATCAAACCCCTCCTGCACCCTGGTGCCGGTCCAGAGAACCGGGAAGAGCAGCTGCTTTCCCAGCTCTGCTCACAAGCCACTGATATGCAGGCTCTTTCGGGAGCAGGTGCACCACATTCGAGCCTTTACAATTTAAAGGCTGCTAATCTTCATCGCTACCAGTGTTTTGAGGCCAAGGACAAATCTACTGCCCACCCAAAAGCCACTGCAGAACTCTGCTCCCGAACATGCTGAGCAATCGATATCACCGCCAACTAAGACCTGCTTTAAAGGGAGGAGCAGGGAGGCACAACCCCGCCAGTCCGGGACTCCGGAGCAGAATACTGGCCATTAAATTAAGTTAAACTCAAATCCAAAGAGCATCAAGTCTGGCAAACGAACCTCTGCTCCTCCAACACACACCGAAGCTCTAAACTGGGCCGTTTGTACTTGTCAAGAAGACAATACAAGGCACCTCTTGGATGTGCTTCTGCAAGTTTCAGGCCTCACTTACCTCCAGTTCTGCTTCACTCGCAAACAAGTCGGAAGCACCGAGCTGGTTTTACTTTCAAATGACCCCTTGCTGATCGTTCTAGGAGGCTGGTCTAAACTGAACTTCACGTGGAGACGAATATTAGCCCAGCCCACGCCTGGCACTTACATTCCACCCCCCACCTCGTCATTAGACGCGCACGATCTGATCTTTTTCTCCAACTACCCACCACAAAGCTAAAAAGCAAAGGAAAGTCAGTCCTGGAAGTAGCAGGAATAAGCTACTGAACTGTCAACTCGCACCGTGCCTTCAGGCAGGACCTGAACAATTCCTGGAGAACTCCAGCCAGTTTAGGACTATTAGCATCTCTTCAGCGCTGAGAGATGGGATCTTTGGCTATTGAAATGCTCAGAGCTGTGCAGGAAATCACGCTATGAAAAGTCAGTGTCCATAAAGGAGACAGACGAATCCTGCAACTTTATTCGAATAAAGGGAGAGATTGACCACTTGGGGCATACGCCCGCGGGGTTTTCTCTCTCGAGGTTTCAGAGGGCGCAGCCTCCTTTTAGACTAAGCTCCCGGCCGCATGTTGCCCTCTTCCTTTCCTCATCAACTGAAGTACTGGGAAGGTACAGCCTTCCCGAACCGCCTACCACATATCTTCCCTTTAAACACGTCGTTTTTCCCCCCAAAGTTCAGAAACTCAGGCTTGTACAGACCTTTTGTCTGTTTCAGGAGTCAAACTGTCTGGGTTCTCTAAGAAACCTGCGGCTTCAAGTCGGTAGAGACATTAAGAACCATTTCAAAGACATTAACACCCATACCTTCACCCGTTGTTTGTAAATACACGGGCGCACATCAGAGCCCACCGCCAAACAAGGGAACATTTACAAGAGTCAAACAGGTAAGGCTAAAAGCGAGCTGCAGGCTGAGAGAACAGGCAGAGCGCGCTTTAAATCATCTTATAAAGAGCAGCTGGAGTACAGAAGCTCAAATTACAAAAGTATTGCCAGTCATCTTTAATAAAGAGGAGTGCCGCATCAGGCTGCCTTGGCACAAGCATAAAACTTCACATTCTACTCCTGTTCCTGTAGAAGAACCACTTCCAGCAGGAGGCAAAGCGTTTCCCTAGGAGTCTGCACTGGCGAGACAAAATAACCCGGAGCAGCCAGCTGAACGCCCCACCCGCTCCTTCTCATTTAGCCTCCACAACTGGCAGCACCAGTCCTGCTCCAAACAGGAACAGAAACCAGCGAGAACACAGACAAGCCTTTCCACAAAAATCCCTTCTGCTAGAGAGCTTTTAACCCTAGACTGTCAAGGATATTCTTGGGATACTGCAACCATCCTGGACACAGGGTAGGGGAGACCTTGCAGCACTGCAAGCCCTTGTAGGAAGGGGCTTGTGGCTCACCCTCCCCTCCTTCAACCTTAAAATAAGATACTCCTTTGGGAAGAGCTCTGCAGGTCTCCAGAGCACTCAGAGCCCAAACCACGCCCAAGAGCATAGAGAGGATGGTGGAAAGACAAACTGGAGAATCCACTCAAACGCTTCCTTCTCTGAGTCAATACCAAGCCCAGGGAAACACCACGCCTGAGGCTGCGTCCCCAGAGGCGGCGCCGCTCTATCATCCCCAGCCAAGACGAGCAGCACAGCGCTCCAGAGCCCAGGTAGGATTCACTTTCCCTGCCCCACCTGGAAGGACTTGGCAAATTCAACACACTGCCTGTCCAGGCTTCCCTGGGAGCCCTCCACACTGCAGCTAACAAACTACAGATCCCCTCTGCTTCCAGAGGCACCACTCCAGCAGCCGTGCTGGGTCCTCCCAGCACCGCATGAGACACCCTGGGGTGTAACCAGTGACCCAACAGCCATTCTCAGCCATTCCATCCTGCTATACCTCACAATCCCAATCCAGAGGCACAGACACAGTTATTATCGGGATAAACAAGTCAATGGAGAAGCTGATCCAGCTGACAGGTGCTTTAAAGCTACCATGAATCAAACACCACTTCCTAACACCTGGTAAGACACCCAGACTTAGAGAGCTGGAAGTTTATACAGAAGCCCGTGGATCAGAACCAAAGCAGAAGGGCCATTCAGTTCTCTGCAGCAGGCCCATAGTGCCACAGAGCAAACGACTGTGGGTTAAGTCACTGGAGGTCAGAAACAGACCCAAGCAGCATCATACACAGACACACAGCAAAATTAAGCTCAGACAGGAGGGCAGTCCTCCACATCCTGACTCAACTAAGAGCTTCCAAGCAGGAAAATTCACCCCTAGAACACTGAAGTTTCAAGGAGGGTACTGAAAGGCTCCAGACCCCTCTTGCAACCCAACCTAACACATGGAGTTGAGAAAAGAAGTGCAAAGAAACAGGGAGGAGTTCCCCTCCCTCAGAGTAACAGAGCACCAGCAAGCCTTACCACCACAGGAGAGAGCTCTGGTTTGCCAGCTGTGCATCAGGCAGGTCCCTGGAGTTGCCATCCCACCAGCCCCAAGCAGACCCCACAGCCTGCAGAGTTTACCTGCAGGAGGGCCCACTCCAGGAACAACCAGCAGCACTCAGTCGGTGGCACAACACACACCTGTGCAGCAAACACCCCAAAGCTGTCCAAAGCAAGTGGAAATGAGGAACCTCCACAGCCCTGAGGCACACACACCTAGAGATAATGAAATCCCAGGGCTAGGCAGAACCTGCAGCATCACAACAGCACTAGCACAAGATTAGGATAGCCTAATCCTTAGGGAAGTCATTAAACACAGCTCAGCTGCCAGTATGGCCAAGATGTGCATTAGCTCCTGGGATGCTGTGGAGCAGGCAAGGCTCATCCACCTCAGCTACAATCCAGCCTTTGCTTTTTACATCTTCCATAGAAATATCACCCAGGCAGTGCCATGCTGATGCCCAGAGGGGTTCTTGGAGCTGTAGCTACAGCCAAGAGGGCCTTCAACCCCAAGGCAAAATTTAAGATGCTGTTAAAATGGTGCCCATGTCAACATAACCAGGCTGAGATGGCTCCATATTTCAATGAAAGGCAGCTCAGAAAATCCTTTTTTGTTGGTATGTTTTGCTTCCCAAGTTGAAGCCATCTACACCCGTGCAAAACACGACATTGGTGTAACTGTTTCCACCAGGCAACACACTCCTACACCCAGCTCATCCCAAAAAGGGGTTAGGCAAGGCTGCACCAGCTCTCCCACCATCAGCAGCTGTCCGGGCATTTAATGAGTAGAGACATCTTTAACACACCTGGTTGGAATTAAGACTGGTCTTAATTCCCAGGGGAGCACTGACTTCAGAACAACACCGGTTTTGCCAAAATCCCTGTTTTTAAAGGCATTTCACCATCAAGACAGCTATTTTTTAGGATTTTTTTGAAACAAAACATTTTGAAGCCATCACTCACAGGCAGCTCTGTACACAAGCAATACCCACAGCTGCCTGTTACAGCAGATTGTCAAAGCTGAATAAGGTTTTAATTCATTTAGGGAGACTGTTCCAGTTGAGACAAACTGCAGCAAAGTAATCGGGTCCTGGAGCTCTTCCCTGAGCCCAGCTCCCACCCTGTGAACAGCTGTACCTGAAACCCCTCACCAGCACTCCAGGTGCTAGCACACCTTGTTAGCCCATGACACAGGCACCAGTAATGAGCATTAATTGGTTTCAGCTGGGGAATAAGGAAGGGTAAAAAAAGAGAAGTTGTTTTCGAGCAGACTTGTCCCACTCAGAAGAGTCACCTTTGTCCATACTCAGTTACAAACTGAGTCTCCTTGTGTCATCCCTCACCCCAGCCAGACACTACATGGAGCTTTCAGCATAAGGTTTAAGAATAAAGTAGCACCTTTGGTCACCTTATGCACTAAAAAAAAGCAGTTCAGAAGTGTGCAAAAATACCACTTGCATGAGCACAAGTGCCCACTCCAGCCAAAACATGCCTCACCATGCAAACCTGAGCTCAGCACCTCCAGCCCAGCTTCATCCCCCCAAAACCCCGGGAAGAGTGGAATGATAGGTTGCTAGGCTAGGATCCGGTTTCCCCGAAGGCAGCACGGGTCAGTTGCTGCGTTCCCTGAGCCTGAGCTCCATCAGAGCCCCCCGTTCGTTCCCCGGGATACCTCAGCAGCAGGACCCCCTCGAGGCCAGTCCAAAAGGAATGGGGATCCCATATCAGCGCTCCAATAGGAAGCAGGGGAATTCCATCCACTGCTGTCCTGACGGCTCGGTGTTCCCGTCCCCTCTTCACACAGGTAAAACGGGCGGGAACGCCACCCCCAGCAGCACCACCGCGTGGAACCACGTGGCGGGGTGGCCTCGCGAAGCGGCACGTGCTCGCACTTACCGGCGGGAAGGCCATGGGCAGCACTGCGGGCGGGCGGTCCCAGAACGCAGCACAGGCCAGCCAAGAGGATAGCGNGCACGGAGAGAGGGGAGGGGGTGCCGCTGAGGGGCGGGGCTGCGGCGCATGCGCACAGCACGCGCCGGCCGCGTGGCGGCTGCCCGCCGCCATCGGGCGGTTCCCGCCATCGCCCAGCGGAGCCGCCTCGCCCCGGGTGCCGTCGGGGGACGGGGCAGCCGCGGGTTGACGTGGGGTCATGCGGAGGATTCAGTCTGCCTCTATGAGGGATGGGGCAGCGGCGGCAGTGTGCTGTCCGGCTTTAGCCACCCTCCCAGGGCCACCGCAGCGGTTGCAGCTGCCACGTGCAGGATGTGGACTCGCTGTGGCCCCGGCGTGAGGGGAACGGGATCTCCTAGGCGTTAAATTGAGGTCCCCAAGGGCAAGCTTAGTGTCATCATCTCTTCACACATGGGCTGTGGTACTCCCTCAGCCCCCTGAGGGGATGGAACCCTTGAGCGGTTAAATCAGCCCCTCTGAGCGGAATGGGGTGGTGGTGGCACTGTGGTGCCCAGCTGTAGCCCTTTGGGGACACCTCAGTACCAGAAGCTCTCCACTCATGGTCTGTGGTGCTCGCTGAACACCCCATGAGGGAATGGGACTCCTGAGGGGTTAAGTCAGCCCCTCTAAGGGGAGTGGGATGGTGGTGGCACTGGCCACCTGGAGCCCCTCAGGGACATCTCAGCACTGGCAACACTCCATGTTCCTCTCAGGGAAGTGACACCCCAAGGGAGGGACAATGACAGGAGTTAAGGACTTAAATTAGCCCCTCTGAGGGGTCTGGCATGGTAGCAGTTCTGGCTCTTCGCTTCAGCACCTCTGGGGTCACTGATAGGCCCTGTGAGGGTGTGCAGGAAATCATGCTCTGAAAAGCCAGTGCCAATAAAGGAGACAGAGGAGTCTTGAAACTTTATTAGAATAAAGGGAGAGATTGGGAATAGGCCCATGGGGTTTTCTCTCTCTCGAGGTTTCAGAGGGCGCAGCCTCCTTTTAGCCTAAACTCCCGGCCGCATGTTGCCCTCTTCCTCTCCCCATCAGCTGAGGTACTGGGAAGGTACAGCCCTCCTGAACCGCCTCCATGGAATACCACATATCTTCCCTTTAAACACGTCATTTTCCTCCCAAAGTTCAGAAACTCAAGCTTGTACAGACCCTTTGTCTGTTTCAGGAGTCAAACTGTCTGGTTTCCCTAATAAACCTGCTTGAAGTTGGTAGAGACATTAAGAACCATTTCAAAGACATTAACACCCATACCCTCACCCATGGAATTGTTCGAGCACTCCCACACACACAGGCTGTGATGCTCACTGAGCCCCTCATGAGGGAACGGGACCTCCAAGAGCTTAAATCAGTCCCTCTAAAGGGAATGCAATAGTGGCACTGCCTGGCTGGTGCCCTTCTGAGGATGCCTTAGTGCCAGCAGCGTTCCATGCATGGGCTGTGACGCTCGCTGTGCTCCTTCTGATGGATGAGACCCCCAAAGGGCTCTCAAATGAGCCCCCCCTATGAGGGCAGTATGTTGGTGGCAGTGCTGCAGTGCCCATCTGAAGCCCCCCAGGGACACCTCAGCACCAGGATCTCTCCACACACAGGTTGTGGCACTCCCTGAGCCCCCTCTGAGGGGATGGGACACCCCATGACTAAACATGGGGTTCCCCACGGGTAGCTTCAGTGCTGGCAGCTCCTACACATGAGCTGTGGCATTCACTGTGACCCCTGTGAAGCGATGGGACCCCCCAAGGGATTAAATGACCCCCCTCTAAGAGGAATGGGATGATGGCTCTGTGGTGCCTGGATGGAGCTCTCCAGGGGACACCTCAGTGCCAGTAGCTCTTCACTCACTGGCTGTGGCACTCACTGAGCACCCCATGAGGGAATGGGACCTCGGAGGGGTTAAATCAGCCCCTGTGAGACGAATGGTGTGGTGGTGGCACTGCAGTGTCCATCTGGAGCCTTCACAGGGACCCCTCAGCACTGTCAGCTCCCACACACGGGCTGTGGTGCTCGCTAAGCCCATTCTGAGGGGAATGGGATCCCCAAGGGCTAAAATCATGACCCTAAGGACTTAAATCAGCTCCTCTAAGGTACTGGAATGGTGGCAGTGCTGTGACTCTCAGCTTCAGAACCCCTGGGACCACCTCAGTGCCAGCCACTTGCCACACACAGGCTGGGTGTTCACTGAGCCCACTCCGAGCAGCATGGGACCCAAAGGGGTTAAAAGGGCTCCCCAAGGAAAATGGGGTGGTGGCAGTGCTATGGTGCCTGGTTTTAGCCCTTCCAGAACCCCTTTGGCTCCAACAGCTCTCCACACACAGGCTCAGCATTCTCTGGGCTCCCCATGGGAGAATGAGACTCCCAAGGGCTTAAATCAGTCCCCCTAGGGAGAATGGAGTGGTGGCATTGTGATGCCTGGCTGCAGCTCCCCTCCCAGGGACACCTCAGTGCTGGCAGCTCCCACACAGGCTGTGGTGCTCACCGAGCCCCCCATGAGGGAATGGGACCCCCAGGGGGTTAAAGTGAGGTCCCCAAGGGCAGCCTCAGTGAACTGGCATCTCTCCACACACAGGCTGTGGCGCTCGCTGAGCCCATGAAGGGATAGGACCCCAAGGGTTAAATCGGCCTCCCTAAGGGAAATAGGGTGGTGGCATCATTGTGGCTCCCAGCTGCATCCTGTGAGGCTGCTGCAGCTCCAGCCCCTGTCCTTATGGGAATTCCCTGTGGAACAAGCACTTGACACCCAGTGGTTGCTGCTGCTGCTCCAGCCAGGGATTCCCCGCCCATCAGAAAACATAAAGGGGTTTTTTTTATCTCTTACCCGGAAAAAGCAGAAAGCCCCTCACCCTTTTTGTGGCAGCGGAGGTGGTTCGGGGTTCAGACCTTCCCGCACGTCCTTTGCTCATCCTCTGCCTCTGGTGCCGGGTCTGGATCTGCTCTGGGCTGCAGCTTTGGATGGAGAGAGCCAGTGCTCACTGAAATCCCACCCAGCCCGTGCTGGGAGGAGAGATCTTAATAAAGAGTCAGATTTCCTTCTTTTTTTGTAATCCCAGTTTGGAGATGAAAAGCCTCCCTGAGCTGGCCCCAGGAATCCCTCCAGTGACACTGCAGAACAGACCCAGCCCTGACGTAGCAGGTATTTCTGCGGTCGAAGCATGAGCAATTCTGCCTTGAATAAATAGCTGGATCCCTCCCAAGACTCCTCACATCCCTGGTCCAACTGAGCACCTCCTGCCCTGGGGGGTTCACCCCAATGCCATGTGCCAAGTTTTCTCCAGGACCCAGCAGCCACCCACCCCTGGGACACTCTGCATGTTTCCAGTCACCTAAGGGATGGCTGATCCCCTGATGTCCCCTGTGGCTGCCCTGAGAAGGCTGGCAGAACCCGGCATGGGGGGAATCTGGAGTTGATGTGCACACAGAGTAGAGGAGGGAAAGGGAGCAGGGTGGAGAAGAGCTTTATTGGGAGGTCCTGGACGTGATAAATAAGGGTTACATTAGGAGATGATGGTGAGGGACTGGGGCCACACTGTACTCCGCAGGGGTTGGAACCACTTCTGCCCTTCCGAGTAGGACACCTCCCTGCATCCCATCTGCCCCATCCTGCTCCTTCCACACAGCAGCAAGCCGGCCCGAGGGTTGCTGCCTGCCGCCCCTTTTGGGATCGGGGCAGGGAATAACCTGGCAGAAATGGGGGCAAGGGAGTGTTTTGGGGAGCAGCATGGGGCAGAAGGGGTGGGAGGGCAGGGCCATGGGTGTGGCAGCGCCCAGCTGTCACTGTGCCAGGGCCTGGATGATGTCCTTCACCAGCATGGTGCCGATGACCATCTTCTCGCTGTTGATGGTCAGCTGGGCCGTGGAGCCCTCCCGCCGCTCCAGGGTGATGAGCACCAGGCTCCCGCTTGTCACCGTCTTGGCCGCGAATCTGTTGGGTGGTGAATACAGGGCTTCAAGGCAAGCTGTCTCTTGTCACCCTCTGGTCCCACAGGATGCTCCGGTGGGGACAGGCAGGTACCTGCCACCCATGGCCACTGTCACATTTGGGTTCATGCAGACTTCTCGTCCTAAAGGAAGCCCTGAGTGTCCCCGCTGTGATTTGGATGGGAATGTGCCTGCCTGATCCAGGTGTGGGGGTCCAGCTACCTGTACTCATTGCTGGCACCGCATGGCACACGGCCCACGTTGGCAGCCGAGGTCACTTGCTGGACGATGGTGTGGTCACTTCGGCATTTCTCAGGCAGCGTCAGCTTCTCTGTGATCTCGCTCATGCCCATTAGCTTCCCTAGAGCAGGTAACAGAGGCACCTGCCTGTCTCTGGCCACACACCTTGCTGGGCCTTGCTTTGACATGCCCAAAGCAAGCCCCTCCAGCTCCCTGCGTTCCCCATGACATCCTGAGCTGTCTGCTCTGCTTGCTCTTGGTTCAGGATTCCGTGATTTGAGAAAATCCTTCACAACCCTTCCTGGGCTCATCCCCATGTCCCTGCCTGGTGGCAACAGCCACGTCCCTGGGGATGGGCTCCTCTGGACAGTGGCAGCAAGGGCGCTGGGTGCTGCAGGGCACCAAGCATCCCCTACTGAATACAGCCCACATCCGTGGGGTCAGGGTGAGGATGTACTGATCCAGAAGCGCAGGGACACAGGGTGACACTCACCAGACACAGTTCTGTGTGAGAACTTTGCACTTTGTGGGGACCAAACAAGGCCACCCTGGCACCAGGGTGGTCACCCCAGCCCACAGGCTGGGTGTGCAGGGGTGGGTGAGGGGAGCAGAGCTAGTCTAGGGGCCAGCCGAGCAGCCACTTACCCTCACCTGGCCGTGCCAGGTGCTCTAGGGCCACGGCGAGGGCGGCAGAGGGGACAAAATTGGGGGTGAGTGTCAGTGGTGGGTGCCCGTGCAGCACTCTGTCCCCATCCCTGGCCCCACTCACCCTGCTCCTTCTTGAACTCGTTCTCGCTCATGAAGACAGGGGCCATGAGCTCCCCCACGGGTGGCTGGATGGAGACGTAGAACTGGCGTGTGTGGGTGCTGAGGAGACAGGCAGGTTAGAGGGGCACATGCTCAGAATATGTCCCCTCTCCATGCCCTGCTTCCCATCCCTTCACCCAGACAGGGGTGACTGCGGGAAACTGTGGCACAAAAGGGCTCAGGAATGGGGGGAACCTGTGAGGCTGGACCTGGAGCTGTTGCTGCCTCCTTGTCTCCTGCAGGGAGGCCTGTGCATTTCCTGCTGTCCCCCAACCACTCCATGCCCATCTGACTGTCTCCTCTTCTCTGGAAGGACTCTGGTGCCTGTCCTGCTGTCCTCCATCCCCTGGGATACCCTATGCCCTGTTTCTGCTGTCCCCTGTCCCCTGCTACGTGGAAGGATGTTGATACTTATCCCACCTCCCCCATCTCTGGAGCACCTGACACCCTGATCCTACCCTGCCCGGTGCCAGATGCTCACCACAGCTGGAAGTTTGCCGCCTGGGTGGAGTCACAGAAGTCGATGCCCATCACCACGCTGGCTGTGTCCCCTGGCGCCAGGTGCTCTGGAACCACAGGGCTGCCGCTACATCCCACATTCCCACCCAACCCCTGTCCCCATTCTCCCACAGCGTCACAGCCATGCCGTGCCATGCCATACCGATCTCAGGGAACTCCTGTATCCGCATGCCGGATAGTGGCTTGGGTTCGTTGACTCGCAGGTTCTTCACCTCGGTGTCGGTATTGTTGGAGATCTGGATCTGGACAGCCACCATGTGGGGGTCGCCCGGGAAGGGCCGGCGGCTGAAGCAGTACTCAACCGCAAGCCCCTCGCCTGCCATGCGGTGCAGCAGCTCATAGGTCTTCATCGCACTGAACGCCGGGCTCAGCAGCTGCACCAGGGGACAGCAGGGGCTGCTCAGGGCGCCCTGCAACCCTTGTGTGTGGCAGAGGGCCCAGGAGCCCCCACAGGTGACAGAGGGCCTGGGACCTCCCCTGGGAGGGCATGGGGGACACTTACGGTGGGTGTCAGGGAGGTGTCAGTGAGAGTGAGGCCCTCCAGGTCGGTCACCAGGCTGGTGGAGACGATGCTGCCGGAGGGGATGGGCTGGGGAGGAGGCGGAGTGACTGCAAGGTGAGGAGGGGGAAGGAAAGGGTTAACAGAGCTCACAGCCCCACAGCTGTAAGAATAGCCCCATAGGACAGTTCTAGTGGCTCAGCTCCATGGGGACAATTGCATGGGGACAGCCCTGTTGCCACAGCTCCATGGGAACAACCACATGGGGGCAGGCCCAGTGGCACAGCTCCATGGGGACAACCACATAGAGACAGTCCTATGGGGACAGACATGGTTGCATAGTGCCATGGGGACAACTCCATGGGTACAGCCTCATGGGGATAGCCCCATGGGGACAGCCATGTGGGGACAGCCATGTGGGAACAGCCCTGGTGGCAGAGCCCCATGGGGAGAGCCACACAAGGACAGCCCAGTGGCACAGCTCCATTGGTGTAGACACAACCCCCTAGGCTGTCCCTGTGCACAGCCACACGGGGACAATCCAACAGGCACAGCTGCTTGTTCCACAGCCATCCTCTGGGGACAAGGACCCCTCACCACATCTGTTCTTGTCCCAGCTTTGCAGCTCCCAAAGGACCCATGGAGTCCTGATCGCACTGGGGTGAGTGTTCATGCCCCAGTTTCCCCAGCACCACCATCACGGCCATTCACATATTCCAGGCAGCCACTCACAGTCATCCAGGTCAAGCAGGGAGATCTCCTTGGAGCTGGCCTTGCTGCTGAGGGGCTGCAGGGTGGCAGAGATGGGGAGTTCAATAGGGGTTCCAGGTATCCCTGTGCAGCCCCCCATCCCAGCCCTCATCACCTTCCTATGCTTGGCCTCTGCTTCAGAGCCCGAGTCGGAGCCAGAGGAGCTGCTCTCGGAGGTGCTGGCCTCCTCTGATGAGGTTTCAGCACGGCCCTTCCTCCCCTGTGGGGCCTTCTTCTTGGCCTTCTTTGCCCCCTCCTCCTCCTCCTCTTCCTCACTGGGGCTGTGGGAGAGCCCAGCTCAGGGGGTTGGGGTGGGGGTTTTGCTGGGAGCACCCCCTGCCTTCCCAGGGCATACCTGCCTGCATTTCCCAAGATTGCCTTATGGGAACCTTCCTTGTCCTTCCTCTTTGGCCTCTTCTCCTCCTCCTCCTCTGACTGCTCCCCGCTGTCTTCCTCCTCCTCTTCCTCCTCGTCTTCAGTGCCAGAACTGGAGCTGCCAGAGCTGCTGCTGCTGCCATTCTCTTCACTGCCAGACTCGGGCTCTATGGGGCCACAGATCAGCCCTGCTGCTGTGTCCCCACACACTCCCCCATCTCCCACTTCATCCCACTGCATCCTCCATTCTCCCAGTGCATCCCCACACCTGCTGCTGCCTCTCCACTGCATCCTCTCACTGCATCCCTGCATATTCCCGCTGCATTCCACTGCATCCCCACTGCCCACCACTGAGGCCCTCCACATCTCCTGCCAGGTCCCTCCCATGACGGGGTGTCCGCACTGTCCTGTGCCATGTCCAATGCCCCACCATTGTGGCACCTGCCTGATAGCCACAGTGACCACTGCCCAATGTCTCATGCCATCAGGTCCTCACCACTGTCTGCTGACTCCGTGGGCCCTGACTCGCCCTCTGAGTCAGAGTAGAAAGGCTTCTCCACCTTCTCCTTCCTCTTCTCCCGGCTGGTGCACTTGGTCCATTCAGGAACCTGCAGGCACA
This sequence comes from Irena cyanogastra, assembly GCA_013397155.1. Lineage (NCBI taxonomy): Eukaryota > Metazoa > Chordata > Aves > Passeriformes > Irenidae > Irena > Irena cyanogastra. Next base: position 262,527 of record VWZV01008161.1, on the reverse strand, counting down.
GGGCTGATGGAGTCACCCATGACTGGGGGATCTAAACAGCCACCCATGTCCCCCATCCCCAAGTGGATGTGTGAGCACTAGAGAGGGAATGGGGGCAGGTGAGCAGTGCCTGGGCACCTTCTGGTTCCAAGTTCTTCCAAGACCTTGAGTCAGTGTCCTCCCCCTTGGCCCCTCCTCCCCATGCACCCAGGGTGCTCCACGCACCTCCACATTCCTCACAGAGGGGTCAGGGGCCTCGTCCGGCCAGTCAGGCAGCTCCTGGTAGCCCACAGCCTTAGCATTGAGCAGATGGGACAGGGAGCCCAGTTGGAAATGGTCTCGGTCTACAACGAGGCAAAAGGAGGCAGCAATTCAGGGACAGCCATGCAGCATTGTGGTGAAAGCTTTCCTCATGTCCCATGCCCCATGATCAGGGATAGGTACCTTTGAAGGAAGACTCCAAGATGGGAGCTGGTTTTTGGGCCAAGAAGAGCTTCTTGGCGTATTTATTGAGGGCCCCGCTCTTCTCAGTGGGCACGATGAGCTGGCGGATGAAGCGAGCCCGGTCGCGGATGTCGTAATTCTGGTCATACTTGGCCAAGTTGAGGACGTACTGGGTCAGCAGCTTGCTCTGTGGCACAGAACATGCTCAGGGCTCGCCTCTCCCTCCCTGACAGGGAAACTGAGGCACACCCTAGGATCACATCCCCGATACCTGCTTGGAGTTGGTCAGGTAGAGCTTAGCCGCCAGATTGATGACCTGCAGCTTGACAATGTCCTCCTCGCTGGTGAAGGACTTGGCCATCTTGCGCAGCACGTCAGGCGCGATCTTGGGCACGTGCTCGCAGTACTCACCGATGAGCCACAAGATGCTGGCCCGTGCCATTGGCACCTGTGAAATGCCCTCAGACATGTGGCACTGCTGCTGTCCCCTGTGCCTATGGGTCAGCAACAGCCCAACCAACCTGGATGTTGTCAGTGAGCTTGGCCATGTGCTTGATGATCTCACTGTGCTGGGCCGGCTGCATCTGCAGCAGTTTTTTGATGACCACCACAGATTCGGCCACCACCAGCTCTGTGGGCAGAGACCCAGCCTCAGATGGGTCCTGCCCTGAGAGCGATGGAGCTCCCATTTCACCTCTGCCTTGTGTACTCACCATCCCTGTTGGAGAGGAGCTGGACCAGGCCATTGAGGCAGGTGTCCCGCACCTTCCCGATGTTGGTGGCACAGCGCCCAATGGCTTGGATGGTGGCTGCCACAAAGTCCTTGTCCATGCTGCGGATGTAGGTCTGCACAGGCATGGAGGGCACACATGACATGTCATCCATGTGCCAGTGCTGGACATCCCCCCTGGCAGTGGTCATATATTGGGGCCCTCTGGAACCGCTGATGGGGTTGGTATGGCCTCATCCCACTCCTCCTGGAGGGGCTCTCCTTTGCCTCCTCGATAGTGGAGGTTTGGCACCAAGAGCCATGCCAGGGTGGCAGCCTCAGTATGGCCATGGCATACCTGGAACTCTCGCAGGATGGTGGAGATGTTGGTCTCATTAGCCAGGTTGGTGAGGACCTCCAGCTGTGGGAAAGAGGAAGAGATGGGCAGCATAGGGGCATGGTGACAGGGCACGGGGGCCTTGATGTCCTCCTGTCCCCAGGGCATGAGGACAGCCGACCCAAAGAAAAAGCTCCATGAAGCCCCAAACCCACTCCTGACAGGTTCTTCCAGGTGTTTCCAGCTCACCTTGAGGATCTTGATCTGTGTGGGGTCCGTGGAGCGGATGTAGAAACTTTTCAGATAGGGCTCAAACATCCCCTGTATGCACAGACAGAGACATTAGTGTCATCTCTGTGCCCCCCATTTTGCAAAGGCCACCTCCAGGCTCTGGTGACCTTACTGGCTAATCCTCATCTCGCTCTGGAGTCAAGAGGGCCAACTCCTCCCACACCAAGTCTGAAACTCACCCGCCGCTTGATGGACATGGTGGCCACATTCTGCAGCACAACATACTGCACCTCGCTGTGGGGGCAAAGAGGGGACCATGATCGCTGGGGCAGGGCCAGACACCCTCAGCAAGTCCCCGTGAATATGGGCCAGGACCCACCACCAGGCTGGTACCACCAAGATGCTGTCACCCCATGTCTGGACTGGGCCAGCCCAAAAAGGTCTCCAACCTGACGTCCCTCCAGGGATGAGCTTTTTGGGGGTCTCTCAAAAAGGGTCTCAGAGCTCCCCATGGGTTCAAACAACTGGGGTGGAGGGGTGGGACACCAGCAGTCACAGACCTGTGACTCCGCAGGAGCCGTACCAGCGCCTTGGCAATGACTCCAACTTCTGCCTTGGGTGCCAGGTGGAAGTAGAGCTGTGCCACGGCCATCACCACCTATGGACACACAACCAAGTGTCACGTGGTGGGAATGGGGGACACCCTAAGGAATGGCTGTGTCCCCCAGTCCCACTCTCAGCACTTGGAGGTAGCCTGATCCTGAGGACACCTTTTCTGGGTGTCCCTCAAGCACTCCAGTGAGTCCTTGACCATGGGGACATCATAAGCCCAGACCAATGGACACCACCAGTGGCCCTGGGGAATAAACAGGGTGGGAGTGAGGGTCTCACTGCGGCGTTGCGGCTCTGCAGCAGGGGCTTGGTGTTGCGCAGGAGGAGGCGGTGGTCGGGGTCCATGACGTAGGGCTTGCGCTTGGCCAACGAGGCTGCCTCTGCCTTGGCATCCTTGGCATCCTCCTCCTCAGAGCCGTAGAAAGCCTTCTCAGTGTTCTCCTCCAGCAAGGACTCCTGCTGGCAGGTGGGACCCTTTGCATCCCCAAGAACACTCCCCCTTCACCCCACCTCCCTAGGGATTCCCAGGACACCCCAAGGCTCCCAGGGCATTCTGTGCTCCTGAACTCACGTTCTGGTTGGGGCTGAGGAACTGGGTGCGGGCGTAGCGGGTCAGCATGTTGATGATGACCACCTGCCCCCACTCCTCCACATCGATGAGCAGGTTGCAGAGCTTGCGGTAGTTCTTGTGGATGAGGTCTATGCGCTCTGGGCATACCTCCTCGAATGCCATCACCACGCTGCCAGCCACCAGCTGCAGAGGGAAAGCCCAGGGTGACTTACTGGAGTGGTGGCATCATCAACAAGATGCTGGTTTGGTGGGGATGGTGGCATCTCCATGAGGGTGCTGGTTTGGTGGGCAACCCTTCCTTATAGGGATGCCAGCTCAGTGGAGTTGGTGAATTCCCCACGAGGATGTTGGCCCAGTAGGGACAGCAGCACTCCCACAAGGATGCATCCCTCTCCAGGGATGGCTTCATCCCCACAAGGACACCAATTTGGTGGGAACATCTGCTTTCCTGTGAGGATGCTGAATCAATGGGGACAGTGGCATCCCCATGAGGATTCTGTCTTGCTAGGGACAGTGACATCCCCACAAAGATGTTGGCTTGGGAGATGGCTGCATCCCTTCATGGATGCTGGATCAGTGAGGACAATGACATCCCATGAAGACAGCAGCCCTGTGGGGATGGCTGCATCCCCAAGATGACACCAATTTGATGGGAACACCTCCATCCCCAGGAGGACACCAGGCCAGTGATGTTCCCGGATTTAGAGGTGGGGGAGACACAGCACCCTGCTCACCGTGGTTTTGTCCGCCAGCAGCTTCTCAATCACTTCGATGAGCTGGTCCTTCTGGTCTGAGTCAAGGCTGTGAGGGAGGAGCAGGGCAGGTGATGCTGGACCAAACTCCTCCCCATCCCTGCCTGTACCAAGCAGCCAAGACCCTTATTGGTGTTGCATACAGGTAAAGATATTATTTTAAAAAGGCCTTATAGAACACAGTTTAGGGCCTGTTACTCTAGCTAAGCTAGCAGTTAGCTTGTAACTTCCCATGTGAAAAATCACAAGAATGAAAGCAGTTAGCACAACAAGCTATTCTTATAAGAAAACCGTTTGCACCTGTAATAAGCAAGAAATCTGTCCCATGGGAATCAGTGAACAAAATATGTAAACTAACCAAAAATAGAGATTTGACAGATGTGCACCCTAGCCATTTACTGACCAACAAACTGAGTGTCAGCGTGTTGTGAGCCAATTAGGTCTAACACAGTGCCTTCTGATATTTCCTATAAATATGAGCTTTGTGAATAAAGAATTGGCTTTTCTGCATAAAGAAACTGAGTACCAGCTGCTTTATTACGACAATTGGTATACCTTACATTTAGCAGCTGACTCCCCTTCATTACCTGTACAGCTTGGGGATGGCATGGGCAGCTGTCTTGCGGACATACGGGGACATGTCCGAGGCGGCCTCCTTGATGGCCAACATCATGATGGGCACGATGATGGGCACACGGATGCTGGACAGGACCCGCAGGGCACTGGCGCGGATCAGCTGGTTGGGGTCCTGTGGGGACATGCGGGGGGCTGCAGTGCAGCTGTGGGAGGCTCAGTGCTCCTCCAGACCACCCCTGGGTCCTCAAGCCCACCTTGAGTCCTCGCTGGAAGGTGGAGATGGAGAGCAGGGCCAGATCCTGTTGCTCCTCTGCATAGCGCACCAGGTACACATACACCAGCTTCTTCACCTGCAGGGTGAAGGTGCCACCTCAGAGCCCCCCAAACTCCAGCCAATCCCCAAAACCAGGGGAAGTCCCAGACCCTGGGATGCCGCCAGGGCCACCCAAGATCTTCCTCACCTCAATGTTCTTGCAGGCAACGTTTTTCACCACAGCTGGGAAGAGATCAGAGGCGTTTTTACCACGGGCAATCATCTAGGGGGAAAAGAAGTGGTGTGACACTGGGCAGCTGGCACAGCAGGGGCTGGTACAACATGACACAGCTCGGCACCAGCAGTGGTCCCCACCAGTGACAACAACACCCACCGCCACAATCCTCTTCATGGCCTCCAGCTTGAGGGAATCCTTGTTGCTGTCGAGCATCTCCTTGAGGTCATCATGCCTGAACCACACCAGGGGAAAAAATTCCCATTTTCACATTTTTACCTGTTTTTCGTCTTTTTTTTCTGCTCCCAGCCTTCCATCAGGCTGGCAATCCAACCTTTCATCATGAAATATTTATGGAGACAGGAGTTGGGTTACAGTGAGGTGAAAGAGGAACCGGAGGGACTGCATGATGCTAGCACCCAGTGCCATCCTCATCCCAGGCACTGGGACAAGAACCCCCTCCCATCCTGGCTGTGGTTGTCACCCTACATTGTCCCTAAACCACAGGTGCCCATCACCAGCTCCATCCTGGGTTGGCTGTGTGTCCTTTGTCCCCTCATGGACATAGTGGCATGGATGCACCAGCATACCCTGATGCAAAGCACTTCCCTGGTCCCCTCCCTGGACTGGGAAATACCACCAGCCTTTTGTAAAGTTGTCACCACTGTCCTCTCTTCTAAGGGACACTGGTCCTCCCTAAGCTGGGGGCACCTGCAAGCCTGTGTCTACCTGCAGCACCTGAGGGTGACACCCATGGGATGATGCTCGTCCAGAGCCACCATCCCCAGCGGGTCCTGGGGGCACTCCTTGGGAGAGTCTTACCGCGGCGGTGGCCCGGTGCCAGTGTCCACTGCGGGCTTGGTGCCGGCGAGTGGCCGCAGCTCATCGGCTCGCAGCGCGCTGTAGCAGGTGGGTTGTCCAGCCTCGGTGGCCAGCACTGGACTTGTCACCTCCTCAGCCACACCACCACCCTCTGGTGTTTTCGGCCAGCCAGCCGGCCCCACCGGCAGCTGCCGCAGCAGCTTCTGCACTGGCGGCAGGGACATCATAGCTTTGACTGGTGGTAGTGGCTCGGTAGTGGCCCTGGGACAGTGACAGGGCTGTGGCCCCGCTCCTCTGCCCAGAACAGTGGGCTGAAACCTGATGCCATGGCTGGGGTCGGGTTGCAGCCTAGATCAGTACGCAGTTCCCAGTGGATGAGGCCTCCATGGGATGTCACGTCCAAAGTGACATCTGACCTGCAGTTGGGACCTGGGGACACTGCAGGGAGCTCCTTCCCCAGTGCTGTGGTTCAGCCCTGGGCAGGGAATGCACATCACGGTGGGACACTCTGCCTGGGTGGTAGGGTGGCATGATGGGGCACCTGTGGGTGTCTGACCTGGGTGCTGGGGTCACACTTGGTGCATTTGTCTTGCCCCATATGCCATGGATTACATGGATGGCTCACAGGAGTGGTGATAGACCTGGTGTGGCTTTGGCAAAAGGCAGCACGCAGATTATAGTGACACTATGGGTGTAGGGGACACTGTGGGTGTGGGGGACACTGCCAGGAGGTCAGGGGTAAGGGAACGTTGCCATGAGGGCAGTGACACTGCCAGAGTGGGAGGCACTGATGGCAGATAACTGAGGTAACCTCAACAGACTGAGAGACACAGCCAAGGTGTCAGGGCTGGGGAATGCTTCCAGAGTGGGGGACACTGCCAGTGGGGGTCAGGGGACACCAGCACACATGGGAGCATTTCCAGGCTGGGAGACATTGCCAAGTAGGGGTCAGAGAGGGGGAGACTTGGACAAACTGGGGGACAGTGCCAGTGGGTCATGGATAGAGGGCACTGCCAGACTGGAGGACACTGCCAGTGGATCAGGGTTGGGGAAATTGTCATACTGGGGGACACAGCCCGGGGTAGGGAGTGCTACACTGCCAGACAGGGGCAAGGGACACTACTACGGGGTCAGGAAAGCGGGGGGACACTATGACATGGGGATACTGCTATCAGGTCATGGATGCAGGGCACATCCAGAGTAAGGGACAATGCCAGGGGCTCAGGACTGGGTGGACACTGTCATACTGTGGGACATTGTCAGGGTATCAGAAGGGGACACTGCCAGGGGTTCAGGGAAGGGGGACCCAGTGAGATGGGGACACTGCCAGCAGGTCACAGGTCAGGGACACATCCAGAATGGGGGACACTCTGCAGCATTAGGGAGGAGTACAGGGAGAGAGTGGATACTCCCAAACTGGGGACATTGCTAAGAGGTCAGGATGGAGTACACATTCAAAGTGGGGGACACTGCCAGAGAATCAGGACTGGAGGCACACTGTCATATGGGGGGATACTACCACAGGGGCAGGGATGAGGGGACACTGCTGGACTGAGGGACACAGACAGAGGTAGACAGCGTGCTGCTGTCAGACAGAGATTCAGTGATTTCCTGCTGGGGCAGCAAGGAGGGGGGGACAGTGCCAGAGTGGAGGACACTGACATGGTAGGGAGGGCCAAGAGACATTCCTGCAGCTCCAGGAGAACAACCCCCATTCCTCTTCACCCCTGTCCCCCCCAGGAGCCTGTCCCACGCAGGGGTGACATTCCTCAACATTCCCTCCCGCCTCGATGCGGTGCAGGGGGGGTGTCAGCTCACGCGAGCCACAGGAGCCAGCAGATCCCGTGGTGTGAACTCCGTGCCCGAGATGCCCCAGCCCGAGGGTGGGAGGTTCAAGGGGGATCCCCGCACATCTCCCCCAACCGCACCATCTCCAAAATCCCGCGGTGTTCCCACCCTCTCCGGCCTTTGCAACCTGCAGTGACGGTGGCGGCGACGTGACCGCATTCCCTGCCCCATCCCTGTACCCATCCTCATCCTTATCCCTGTCCACATCCCCATCACCATCCTCATCCCCATCCCCATCCCTGTCCCCGTCCCCACGTCGGGGGCCGCTCCAGCCCCGGCTCGGGTCCATCTCCCCGCCGAGGACGGCGGCGGAGGCCTGCAGTGGCGGCCACACGGGCAGGCTCGCCCTTGTCCCCTGTGCCCGCATTGTCCCCACCTCTTGTAGTCGGAGGAGAAGATGCCGCCGCTGGCGGGGTCGTGGCCGTACTCGGGCTCGCCCAGGCTGGAGGAGCCGCCCTTCTCCTCGCCGTAGGCCGGGCTGGCGGCCATGGCGGCGGGAGGGATGCGGGATGCGGGATGCGGGGGGGACGCGGGAACTGATGTCAGCGCGGGCGGGGACGGGCCCGGCCCCAGCCCCCGCCCGGGGGCAGCGCCCGGCTGGATCGACCCCCGGCGACGTCGGAACTGGAGCGCAAGGGGAGCTTCGCTGCCCCACAGGCGTCCCTGCGCAGCCCCTCACCTGCACAGGTTTGGGGACACGGGAGATTTTAGGAGGAGCAATGCTGGGGACATAGCTATGGAATAGTGACAGTCACTGAGCTCACAGCCGCACACATACCAGTCCAGAATCATGAAAATCTGTCATTATAGTAACAGACATTGCTGTGTATGATTATAATTAGACGTATTTAAAATAGATTACATTATAGTAAATAATGTTATATGTTCGGATGTTATAATAAGTATTATTATTTCCTACTATATTACATGTTATTATTTTATACATTATTATTTTATATGTAATACTGTGTGCAATATACATAATATACATTTACTTATNATTACATTATAATAAATTACAGATATCATTAATTATGCAATACTATATATTTGCCATATTCAATTATACTGTTATAGATAATCCATAAACCATTCTACGTTCTACAGTTTATATATCATATAATATATGCAATATGTTATATATGCTGTATTTTATACTGTTATATTATTTTACAGATTATATTAATTTTATTACGTAGTATATAGTGTATAGTATTTAATGTATACATATTACATGTTGCGTATTATATATTCTCTACTGTATGATAAAATTCAATATCTTATGATCTATATTCCACATGATAGTATATGTGATGTATGATATCTGAATTATTATATATATTAGGTATGGTATTAACTTATATTATTTTTATAGATATTGTTATAGATAGTGTAGTTTATATTTAATATTGTTATCAATAACATGATAGGAATGATGATATACTAGATATATGATAATATATTAACTATAATACAGATGTTAAATACAAATATTATTATAGATATGACTATGCATGTTACGATGCTTCATATATATATTTTATATAATATAGTACTATAAATTATAATGATTATAAGATATCATTATTGATATTATTATAGTTGAGATTTTGTTTGCATTTCTTTGATTTTTCCCAGGTACTTTATACTACTGGCAGATATTCCTGCAATTATTTCTTCAGGCAACTGCCCAGCCCTGGAACTGGTGTGGATGGGGCAGCACTCACTCCATACCACAGGAGTGACGCAGCGAGGCAAAATGGCCATGCAGAATTGAATAAAGCATCTAATTAATGGACAGCAATTAATCCTCTGCACAGAGACACACTCGCTCCAGCCCTCCCTGGGACCCCAACCCAGCTTGATCTCAGACCTTCCTGGGGACCCTGCTGCTCTCCTGGAGACCCCAGCCCTAAGGAGACACAGAGAAAAGCCAGGCTCCACCTTCTTTCCCTGCCATAAACCCTGATAAAATCCCGCTGGACATTCCCTTCTCCCTGCTGACCTGCCCCAGCTCTTTCAGCTTCCCTTCCTAGGGAAATGCTCCAGAGCCTTGGTGGCTCTTTGTGGTGTCTCCCCAGCATGTCCCTGTCTCTCTCATGCCCAGCACAGGGCCCAGCACTCCGGGGGTGCCAGGATCACCACGGGCTGGTGACTCGCTCCCCCTCACTGCAGATACACTCTGCCTCACCAACTGGACCAGTAATGAAGAGGCTGACCAGCACTGGACACAGAGCTGACCCGTGGGGTGCACCACCAGCCTCCAGCCAGACCTGATCCAGCCTTTTGGCCCATTTTCAACCCAGCAGCCCACAGAACAATCATTTTTATGCTCAAAACTAAATGCCACCAGTGAAAGAGGCAGATCTTTGTCTCAGGAGGCCATGGGGAGCAAAGAGCAGCCTCTCCCTTCACGGTGTGTCTAGGAAAAGTGAGAAAACAACAAATCAAACAAGGTTGGCACAGGGTTTCCATGCAACTGTTTATTGCCACACAGGAGGATTGACGAATCACTGGTGCAGTTCCAGTGCCTAGGGGAGGATGCTCTAGCACCACATGTTCCCCAGGAGCACCATCACCTCCATCACTGCAGTGCTGGGGACACCTGGGAAAACCGAAGAGGTTTGGTGACACTTGGCTGGAGCAGGTGCTAAAGTGTCCCAGGGTGGTGGCACCCGATCTGCTGGTGGCACCCACCATGGCACCAGCAAGGTGGCCCAGCCCCAGGAGGGCGAGGGCGAAGTGGATGCAGTTGCAGGAGATGGTGTCGTACTCCACCGGCTGGTCCATGGCCGCGCGCACCCGCCGCTGCAGGGCAGCCACGTCCAGCCCTCCCTTCCTGCGGAGCACCTTGGCCGGGCCCCGTGTCCGCAGGAGGTGGCTCTTGCCGTGCTTAGCCACAATGCCTGATGGTGACATCCCTGAGCTGGCTGCAGGGCAAAGTGGACTCTGTACGCCATGTCCCTTCGATGGAGATGTCCCCATGCCATGACACCTCCTGGGGCTCACCTTCCAGGTGGATGATCTCCCCATCACCGCAGTAGATGCCAGCGTGGGCACCCCACCAGCCAGGGCCCCCGGAGGCCAGCGGGAAGAGGAAGAGGTCCCCAGGCTGGGGCTCAGCCTCCCCGTTGGGGACCACGTTGAAGTGCTGTCCCAGCAGCCCCTCGCAGAGGAAGAACCCTGCCGTGGTCACTGCCCCTGTCACTGCCTGGGGACCCAGCTGTGTTTCAGGGCCACTGGTGCCCTGGGGACACCAGCAGCATCACTGACCTGCTGGCTCATCCCACATCCTTAGTGGCTTAAGCATAGCTTGGGTCTCTTGTCTCCGTGGATGGAAACCATTTAGGAAGGGGCTGCCTCCTCTAGGTGCTGAAGCACTCATGGGTGCCGAGGAAAAGGCAGGGTGTGCAGGATTCAGCCCAGCTGTGCCAGGAGTGAGATGGGCAGTGCAGGGCACAGGGGCAATGCCAGCACTTACCTGCCTGGAGCCGCTCACCTGGAGGGACAAACACCTTGCATCAGCCTCAGTGGCACCCGTGTCATGGCTCAGCCCTGGCCTGGGCTGATGCCACCCCCTGCCCAAACACCTGGCTGGGATTCTTATGCCAGCACCCCCAAACCTGCCGCACCCAGGAGCCCAGCCAGTGCCAGGGCTGGAGGAACAGCCAGTCCGGGCCTTGCAGGCTCTGAAAGAGGGAGCTCACCTGTGGGGAGAGGGAGCACGGCAAGACGGGGACCCGTCCCCTTCTGACACCCGTCCCTGCCACCACCCGTCTCTGCCAGCACGCCGTCCAGCCCAGCCCAGCCTCCCAGGCCACACTCCCCCCCCTGCCCAGACCCAGCACCAGGCAGGTCCCAGCTGTGGGGTGCAGGGACACTGGGGACTATGGCAGAGGGTGGGATCACCTGGATGCAGGTGTCCTTCCTGCCAGCTCCCCCTTTACCTGGGCGAGGAGATTCATCTGCAAGGAGAAAGCACGATGTCCCAAGAGCTGGGGACAGCTACCCCATACCTTGGGGACTTCTCTGTCCCCACAGTTGTGGTGACATGTCACCTGCTGAAACCCAAGCTGCAGCCTCAAGGCTCGTTCTGTGCCCTGCTGCCTCACCTTGTGGTCACCTCCAAGGTCCCCTCGCTCCACTGTGTTTCCCAAGCTGCTGCTGCTCCAAAGGTGGCTGCGGGGCAGGACCTCAGCCTGCGAGCACCGCGGTGGCTCTTGGCACCGGCACGTGGCTCCACCAGTGCCTGGGAATGTGCCCGGACCGGCTGCACCGTGGCACTGTGCCCATCCTGTAGGGCCAGTCCCAGGGGGACAAACCCAACCTGGTGTGACATTTCATCCACAAACCTCTTGGGCGACCCAAAGGAGTCATGAAACAGCCCTGTGGCCACAATGCCTTGGTAATCAGTGACCACCAGGCTTATGACAAATCACCTCTTGGTGCCAAAACCCTCTGGCCCTGGGAGGCCATCAGCCTGTAGCCAGCTCCATGTCCTAGGGATGGCCACCAGCCTGTCCCCAGCCCTGTCACCCCAGAATGGTGCATGCCCGGGGTCAGCTCCAGAGTCACATTAAACTTTAATCCTGGTGCCGAGGGTCAGTGAAGGCTTTAGCAGGGCTCAGGTGGGTGACTGTCACCCTCTGTCATCGGGCAACCTCCAAAGAATCACTTATCAAGGAGCCTCCAATAAACAAGAGCTAATTACAGGTGAAACCCGAGCCTGGCCTGGACCCAGCTCAGTGCAGGCAGCTGCATTAACCCTTCCCAGCCACCTCCAGTCCCACAGCCACCGTCCTGGAACTCTATGTCATCTTCTTGTTGGTCTTGTCCCCTTCTTATCTCCACAATCCTCTCCTGGTCTCTGTTGTCTTGTCCACGTGTACCCATCACACCCTTCTCATTCACATCCTCCCCTGCCAGTCCCCATCATCCCATCTCAGACCTCACCATCCCCTCATGGTCTCCATTCACCCCTATTGCATCCCACTGCCCCCTCATGATCTCCGTCACACCTTCCTGGTCCCCATCATCCTCATATGGCCCCTATTGTCATGTGTGGTCTCCATCATCCCTTCCTGGTCACTGCTGTCACCTGCTCTTCACATTTGTCATTGTCTCAGGGTCACTATCAAAACATTCAGGTTGCCATCACCCCCTCCTGATCCTTGTTGTCACTTCGTGATCCCCACCATCTCCTCTTCCTCCCCCATCAGCTCCTCTTGGTCTCCATCATACCCTTCCGGTCCCCACTGTCTCCCCTTTGTCCCCAGTATCTCCTCCTGATTCCCATCATGTTTTCTTTGTCGCCATTGTATCCTCCTTGTCCTCACTGTCCTGTCCCATTCCCCACCACTCCATGCTGTCACCAACAGGAGCAGGACTGCCAGGACAGTGGTGCTTCCCTGGGTCACTCAGCGTCCCCAGCCAAGCTGTCCCTGGCCAGGGTGCATCCACCAGCTCCCCACAGCCAGTGGGATTAGGGTGGCTAGAGCCCTGGGGCTGCTCCTGACCACAGGTCTCAAGCCCATCACCAGCATCTTTAGGTAATTAGTAAATTAGTAATTAAACGTTCTCTGCCTGCTGGGGGGAAGGGGGGCAGATCCCAAGGTTTTAGGCTGGGTAATCCCGTGGCATCTGCCCCAGCATCTGTGACCGAGCCGAGTCACGACCCTGCCTCGGGCTTTAACATTTGCTCCTTCACCCCCATCCACCACCCACAGCCCCTCGACCGTGGCGTGGGGCCTGCTTGTGTCGCACCCAAAACAGGCTGGGTTGGGCTCCCGTGAGTGCCCAGTTGGGTGCTCATGGAAGCCTCATTCCCAGGAAGAGGACAGGGTGCTTCTCCATGGGGAGCTCACCATAGGGACAGCACCCAGCTGGGTGTAATGGAGAAACAGGGTGGGAAACCATATTTTTGTAATTATTGGCTTTCCTGGGGGTGCTGATGATTGGCTGGCAGCAGATGGTTGGCCCAGCTAATCCCCCTCCCAAATCCCTGCTCCAGAGCTGGCTTTTACCCAACGGCGAGGAGGGGACGGGCAAATTAGCCTACTCAGCTCTACCGCCATGCTGGCCGCTCCCCTCTGTCCCTGGTCCTGGCCCCTGTGTCCCCACGGCTGGGCTGGCACGCCGGGATGCAGGTGTTCCTGGCATCCCCAGGTCGGGCACTGGGGAGTGTTCCACCCATGGGTGAGAGGTGTGGAGGCTCCCAAGGGCCGAGCAGGGAGGTGACAGCTTGCTCCCGCTGCATTAGCCCAGCGTCATAATTCTGCCGCGGGAGGAGGTGGCCCCTGCCGCAGATGGTGGCGGTCAGAGATCTGGGTCAGGACGGGGCTGTGAGTGGGACAGGACACCATGGGGAAGTGGGGGGTCCCAGGGTGGGAGAGGGCTGGAGGCAGGGGGCATGGAGCCATGGTGCAGGCAGGGATGGAGCCACGGTGCAGGCAGGAAGGATGGTGGAGCCATGCAGTCGGGAAGGGTGATGGAATGTTGCTGCACATGGGAACATGGAGCCCAGGTGCAGGCAAGGCTGATAGAGTGAGCCGCAGTGCATAGAGTTAAGATGGAGAAATGCTTCAGGCAAAAGGAGGTAGGTTGTAGGCAGGAGGATGGAGCCATGCCGCAGGCAGGGGGATGCAGGAATGCGGCAGGAAGCGGGGATGAAACCACACATCACTCGGGGATGCTGCAGGGGTGACCCCCAGCCCCTGGATCCACTGAAGTCACTCCTGCCAGCCCTCAGCAGGGACCTGCTGCCCGTGCCTGTCCCCTGGGACACCTTCAGGGCATCAACACCCCTGAGCCCCTCTGGAAGGGGCACAGCAGGCCGAGAACCCCTGTCCTCAGCCTGGCCCATCGCTGGGGACAAGCCGGGCCCGTGACGGTGGCCACCCGCCACCCCCCTGAGTGGTGCGGGTGGGGGTTTAGCGGCTAAAGCCCACAAATCCCAAATTGTGCTGCCCTGTCACCGCGAGGGTTTAGCGGTGGTTGCGTAACCCCGGGGCCACCTGGCCCCCACCCTCTGCGGTGTCAGCAGCCCTAACATCCGTGGAGGCCCCGTCCCGGGCAGGGGATGCTGAGGCACAGCGGGGCCCCTACCGAGCATCCCCCCTCCCCTCGCCATCAGGGCCGGTAATTAATTACTTGGGGGCAGGGAAATTACCCCCCTTAATTACCACTTTTCGTTATTCCCCTCTAACCGCCTTAGTGAAGGGCTTATGCGCTTACAGGACCTGGTGGGTCCCGAGGGGAGGACGACACATATGGGGGGTCCCCGGCCCAAGCCCCATCTCCCACCTCTGCCGCAATCTCGGCCTCGCAGTGCTGGGGGGGTTTCTACTGGCAGGGTGACACCGCCACGGTGGCCCGCGGCGGCGCGCGGGCGGGGTGGCTTGGGTGTCGCGGGGTTTAGGGTTACAGGGCTGGGGCTCAGCACCTTTTTAATTCTTCATCGCGTGGCTGATTGATCCCCCCCGCGCCGCGCAGACACTAAAGATTAAGAGGGTGACAAAGAGGCGGCTGCTTACACAGCGCCTGCCGCTAAGCCGCCTTGAAGAGAGCAAGGCAAGAACCCCGCTGGCCGCAGAGCTGCCGGAGCACCCTCCACCCGGCCAGACCCTCCGCGGGGATCCAGAGGGACGGGACAGGGATAGGTCGGGAGCGCCGGGTGCGGGATGGCTGCGTCCCCGGCGGGGTCGGTGGTGAGCGCCGGGCTGGATGAGAGTCCCACGGGTAAGAGGTGGTTCTGCTGGACCGGGCGCGACACGGGGGGACGTGGGTTTTTCTCTGGGATGGCCGGGCCCCCACTGTGGTCACTCCCCAAGGTGCCTGGGGGTCCTCTTCGTGGTTCTCCTCTGGGGTCCTTGGAATCCCCATAATGGTCAATTACCAAGATACTTGGGGTCCTCCATTGCAGTTTTTCTGTGAGAGGCCTTCATCTGGATGCCTTTGGTCCCCATCGTGGTCCTTCTCTGAGATATGTGGGGTTCCCTATTGTGGTTAATCCCCAAGACACTCCATAATGGTTGTTTGGGATGTTTGGGTTCTCCATTGCCAATCTTCTCCAGAATGGCTGGGCTTCTCCTCATGGTCCTTATCTTGGGTGCCCAGGGTCCCCATCATGGTCTGCTAGGATGCCTGGGGTCTTCAGCTGTCATCCTTCTCCAAGATGCTGAGTCCCCATCATGGTCCTTCCCTAGGCCAGGATGCCTGCAGTGCCTGACCCTCTCCATGGTATCCATGGTCCTCATTTGTCTTCCTTCTCCAGGATCCCTGAGGTCCTCAGTTATGCCCCTTCTCCAGGATTCCTGGGGTCCCCTGTAAAAACCCTTTCCTGGTCCCTGGCCCTTCAGGGGCCTCACAGTTCCCTGCTGTGACTCTTGTCTGGGGTATCCCATGTCCCCAGAGCTGTCCCTTCTCCAGGACATCTCCCATCCCTGATTGCAGCCCTTCTCAGGGATGGTTAGTCCCCTTCCTGGGACGCCTGGTGTTCCCATCCCTAAGAACACGATTTCATCCCTTTTTTAATTTTCAAAATTCCTGTGAGCGCTCATCCTGTATCACTCTGTGTGCTGGGGTGTGGGAAGATGGTGAACCCTGTGTAGAGTCCCTGAGATGTCCCCATTCATGTCCCTGGGCTGAACCAGCAGAGACAGGAGCCACCCCATATTCAGGATGCTGGATATCAGGATTCCCAGAGTCAAGCCAGATATGATGGTTCCGCTTCCACAGGGCTGAGCCCAGCCCCCGGGAAAGAGCTGAGCCCGGTGCTGCTGTGCAAGGTGTGCGGGGACACCAGCAGCGGGAAGCACTACGGCATCTACGCCTGCAATGGCTGCAGTGGCTTCTTCAAGCGCAGTGTCCGCAGGAAGCTCATCTACAGGTGGGAACAGGGAGTCCTACGGGGCAGGGAATGGGGGATGGGCAGCCAGAGGGGCAGGGACCCTGCGGATGGACATCCAGGGGGCAAGAACCAGGGTCCCATGGACAGACACCATGGAGGAAAGGACACCCCACAGGGCAGAGACCCCAGGAATGGCCGGGCAGAGACCCCAGGAATGGCCAGCCAGGGAGTCAGGGATGCAGGGGATGGAAACAGTGGGGCAGGAGTAGGATACCTAGCAGGGTAGGGACACCCAGCAGAGCAGGGACCCCATGGGATGGGCACCTAGCAGGGAAGGGATGGACACCCTGTGGGACAGAGACCTTGCAGATGGACACCCAGCAGGACATGGAGCTTGGGGGCAGGCACCCAGTGGAGTTAGGTACCCCGGGATGGACACTCAGCAGGCCAGGGACCCCAGGGCATGGGCAATGGGTGAGGCAGAGATCCAGGGGGACTTAAAACCACACAGGGGACAGGCATGAAGGGGGAGAGGCACCTGTGGAGAGGGTGTCCAGAGCCCTCTGATAGGGCCAGAACACCCATCAGGGCAGAGCATTCACTGGGACAGGGCACTCGGAGTGGGGACAGGGCACCCACTGGGCACAGGGTGCCCACAGTGGTGGGGCACTTATTGGGTGGAGGGAACCTATGGTGGGAGACATGGTACCTATGGGGGAGGACCCTCCTTGGGGACAGGTGCCACCTCTCCCCATAGGTGCCAGGCAGGCACGGGTCTGTGCCCAGTGGACAAGGCTCACCGCAACCAGTGCCAAGCCTGCCGGCTCAAGAAATGCCTGCAGGCTGGCATGAACAAGGATGGTAAGATGGGGGGGACACACAGTGATGAATAGCAGGCGGTGACAGCAGGGTGGCCGGGGCTGATGCCACCTTGTCTGCATAGCTGTGCAGAACGAGCGCCAGCCCCGCAGCACAGCCCAGGTCCAGCTGGACAGCATCCAGCTGGATGCTGAGCTGCCCACTGAGCACGTGGCCACCACATGTGAGGTTCCCCCATCACCCTGTGTGGCTCCTCGTGGTCCCAGTGCCACTGTCACCCCCGGTCCCCGAGCGGCCACACCACCCACCAACCATCGCTTCATGGCCAGCCTGATGACAGCCGAGACCTGCGCCAAGCTGGAGCCCGAGGACGGTGGGTGGCTGCCAGCGGAGAGGGGGGTGGGTGGGTGGTGGATGTCCCCATGATGTGGTGACAACCGATGTCCTCTTCCACCCCTGCAGCTGATGAGACGGTGGATGTGACAGGCAGTGAGCCGGAGCGGGCAACCGGCGAGTACCAGGTGGCACCGTACCCGGCAGCCAGCCCTGAAAACATCTATGAGACCTCAGCACGCCTCCTCTTCATGGCTGTGAAATGGGCCAAGAACCTGCCTGTCTTCTCCAACCTGCCCTTCCGTGACCAGGTGGGGTTGGCAATCTCCGTGAGGAATTGGGGATCTGCCTATGGGGCAACAGGAACCCCAAAAACAGTAGCAGCCATTGCGGTAGCTGGAGCATATCCACAACGTTCTTAGGGTTCCCCAGCAAATGCTCAAACAGCTGAGGTGGCTAGAGGTCCTGGAGACTTTGGGGATGACAGGGGTTTTGGGGTTCCCCCCACTCTCCCCAGGTGATCCTGCTGGAGGAAGCATGGAGTGAGCTGTTCCTGCTCTGTGCCATCCAGTGGTCCATGCCCCTGGAGAGCTGCCCACTCCTGGCTGTCCCCGAGCCGGCCCCTGGGAAGCTGCTGCCGGCCACCCTGGATGTGCGGGCGCTGCAGGAGACCCTTGGCCGCTTCAAGGCATTGGCCGTTGACCCCACGGAATTTGCCTGCATGAAGGCCGTGGTGCTGTTCAAACCAGGTGAGGCTACCCCCAGCACCCACCACTGGCCATCCCCATGCCCCTCCCCAGCCTGTCACCCCCTTGTCCCTGCAGAGACCCGTGGCCTGAAGGACCCTGAGCAGGTGGAGAACCTGCAGGACCAGT
This sequence comes from Irena cyanogastra, assembly GCA_013397155.1. NCBI lineage: Eukaryota > Metazoa > Chordata > Aves > Passeriformes > Irenidae > Irena > Irena cyanogastra. The sequence goes on along the minus strand of VWZV01008161.1, from coordinate 244,283 downwards.
CACAGGTGATGCTGGGCCAGCACAACCGTTCCCACTACCCTGGGCAACCCGTCAGGTACCACTGTCCCTACATCCTCATGGGTGACATCAGGGTGAGACACCCACCCATGGCCACCGCTCCATCCCCCAGGTTTGGGAAGCTTCTGCTGCTCCTCCCAGCGCTGCGCTTCATCTCCTCGGAGCGCGTGGAGCTGCTCTTCTTCCGCCGCACCATTGGCAACACCCCCATGGAGAAGCTGCTGTGTGACATGTTCAAGAACTGAACCCCCTTCCCGCTGTCACCTGGCTTGTTTGTCCCCCCGCGCTGGTACCCTGTCACCCCCACCCTGGGTCTCCTCACCCTGGGGTGTGAAGGTGCCCATGGTCCCATCTCTGGGGCAATGTCCAGGATGGTGGAATGCTGCTGGCAGCTGGGAGGTGGGAGCAGCTTCCCTGGGGGCACAAGGGGGATGTCCCCAAGTGTTTGGGGGATGTCCCCAAGTGAGTGCCCAATGCACTGGCAGCACCTCACTGGGGTCTGTCTCGATGGTGTCCCAAGTGCTGGAGGAACCCAGGCAAAGGCACCTTGGCACCATGAGGACCTGCTGCCACCCAGGGGGCATCCTGGAGGGACACTTACCCAGGGATGATGCCAACCTGGGGCATGACATCCGCCAGAGATGACAAGAGCCAAGGGCAGTGCCAGCCCGGGACTGACACCAGCCCAGGGGTGACACTGGTGTCACTGGCTTGTGGCAAGACTGGGACATCCTCAGGTTGATCCCAGAGCAGGGCTGACACTGGACAGGGGTGACCCCAGCCTGGGGTGACACGTGGTGACAGACCCTTGTCCCTGTGTTCTTGAGTCTCCCACTTGCGTCCCCCATTTTATACTCGGAATAAAGAGAGTTTTGCAGCCAGAGTCCCTGTGCCAATGACTTGGGTCCCCTTGGGTGGGGGGCTGGGGGACCAGCTGAATGTTAATAACCTGAATTGGAATAAATAAAAACCAGTAATCTAAATGTAAGCACCTTGAAAATAAATTATCTGAATGGAAATAAACTAAATACAACTAAAATTAGTATAAATAATCTGAATTAAATAATCAATATAAGGAAGATAAATAGAAAACTAGGAATAAAAATAAAATAACCTGAAATTATCTGAATACAAAAAAGATAAATATAAATAATCTCTTTGGAAATATTCTATTGGAAAGAATCTGAATGAAATAATTTAAATAGAAATATAATGAAACTAAATAAACTGAAATACTCTGAATAGAAATTAACTGAAAATAAACTATCTTAATATAAGTAGATTAATAAGAATAATCTGACTGGATAAAATGGGAATTAAATAGCACAAACACAAATAAAATGAAATTAAATAATCTTAATGGAAATAAAATGCATGTAAATTATTGGAATATAAGTATCTGCTTTGAAATATCCGTAAATAATCTGAATAGAAAGAAAATAAAACGAAATAATCTGAAATAATATAGAGATAAATTGAGAATAAACTGCATATAAATAAGAGAAACATAGTGAATCTCATTGGAAATAATCTGAATTAAATTATGTGGACAGAAATAAAATGAAATAATCTGAATATAAATAAATTCAAAATAAATAATCTGAATAGAAACAGTCTACCTAAAACTAATCTGAATAGAAATAATCTGAATACAGAGAATTTGAAAATAAATTGTCTAAATATAAATAAAATAAAAATTCTTTGATTAAAATAATTTGTACAAAAATAATCTGTATATACATCAATAAAAATAATGCAAATAACAAGTAAAATAGAAATTCCGTGAACATAAATAATGAGAATGTGAAAAACCTGCATTAAACAATCTGAAGGGAAGTGATCTGGAGCCCTGGCTCCCCATCCCAGCTCCTCCATCCACATGACTGGGATTGGGAAAATCCCCAAGTTCCTAACCCCATGGAACAGATGGAAGAAGCCCCAGAACCCTGGGATGTGGGCAGGTGGCGGCAGGAACGAGGTCCCACTGGGAATTCTTGGCCTTTGCAGGATGACACTTTTATTTGTCCGGTTTTGTCAGTTTGTACAAGACTCCGAGCGCGGGCGACGCGGGATAATATATCCTCTTACATACAGACTCTGTTTAGTTTACAAGCAGCGACTTTATAAATTACTTAGAAAACTTTCCATGAAAAATAACAATAATTCCCCTCGCAGCCCTCCAGTAGTCAGTACATTCAGCCCTCTGGAAAACCCTCTGGGACCCCAAATCCTGCCAGGGAAGGGCTGGGAAGGAGCAGGGGAGATGCTGGGAACACACCATTATCCCTCCAGTCCTGCTCAGCTCCTGCCAGAGCTGGATTTTATATGTATACGTTTCTTTTACATGTGTTATTCTTTATACATATAACCACACATATATTATATATATATAAAGAAACATATTTTCTATATATTCTATATATATTCCATACATTTGTCTATGTCGAGAAGTCTATTTCCTTTATATATTTTCCCTACATTCCATACATTTTTATATATATGAAGAAATAGAGAGAAAATATATTTCTTTATATATACTATATATTTCCTTCATATATTTCTTTACAGAGAAATATATTCCTTATATAAAGAAATATATAAATATATGTGAAGAAACATATATAAACATACATATTAAACATATATTAAATATATGTTTAAATCATATAACATTAAATATGTTTCTACATAGAGAAGAAATACATTAAAATATATATAAAGTAATAAATATT